>JAVTVY010048740.1:0-23317 GCA_036873755.1 Hanleya hanleyi
AGTGCAACCGAAAACGAGGGGGTGCGGTACTCAGCGAGCAAGCACGCCATCCGGCGTAGCAGGCTGAATAACAGCAAGGGGCACTGCAAGGGGACAAACCCACGAGCAGGACCATCTTGCAGATAATACAGGACAGGCTCATCAGGCTTCGTGACCGAGCGTCCAAGCCGGTACACCTGGAGGGACCACACTGGATCAGTCGCGCGACGTCTTCCACCCTCCAGCTCGCCATCCTGGTATAGGTACCGAACGCCAACACCAGAGGGAAGCTTTTCCTCTTTGAGACCAATGGGGCGACCAGCAACAACAGAAGAAGGCTTTTGTGTCACAGCCACAAGCTTGATGGCATCCTTGGGCTTCTTACCGGTGAGGCGGGTCACTTCTCCGTTCAGGGCCCTAACGACGGCAGGCAGTCGAGCCACCCACTCCGTTGAACGCGCCCCCGACGGAAGTCGCATCTCCTGGGCGTATTGGTGCCCAAACAACCGCTCAGCCAGGGTCCGGTTAAAGCGCTCCACGATCCCCTGGTCCCGATGAATGTCCACACGACCGCGTCTGACAGAAACGTCATGCTTGGCCAGTAGCTGGCTCACCGCGCCCATAAACTCGCGCCCAGGGTCAACCTGAAGAAGCTTCGGCCAGCTAAGAGGGCTCCGCTTGTAGATGCGGGAGAGAGCGTCAGCGACCTCTTTGGCTTCTTTTGTGGCCAGAGGCTCGGCCTCCTTGTAGCGCGATGCCACATCTACAAGCGTGAGCGCATACTTGTAGGTTTTGCGACCACGGGGGAAGCGGTCGTGTGGTAGAAAGAGCAGGTCGGCTTGATGAACCTCGTTCGGCATCTTCACACCAAAACGCGGGCGTGGAACATGGCGAGGGCGCGGAAGATAAATCTGCCAAATGGCCTGCTTCTTGAGCCATATTCGGGCCATATCTTCGGAGACCCTGGCTGCTGCGGCGAGGTTCTTGATAGCCGCTAGCCCCTTCCAGTAACCGCTCGGGCTGTAGTAGTGCCCCGCGAGGCGTCGGGAAAGCTTTTTCGTTTCACGACCCATTGTAGCTGCTGTCGTGCCGACATTCCAATAGGTGAAAGTCTCTAATATTGGGCTAATTTATAGGCTACGAGCCCCGTCACGCCCATTCCTAGAATGACAAAGGCGATCTCCCGGTCTTTTTGGTTACCTGAAGGTAAGTACACGTCTGAAAGACGTGGCTCTGGGCCGAGAGGGTCAAGTATTTTGCCCGTGACTTGTGAGTACTCGCGGATTGCGGCATCGACGTCATGGAATGTGCGAACGGCGTGTCCCTGTCGTCGGAGCTCTTCGTTTATCCAGTCAAGCCTTTGGGTTCGCTTTTTTGCCCATGCATCCCGTGTAGCCTGGAGCTGTTCTATAGCCTTGTCATGACGTTTCCGCTCTTCGTCAAGACCCGAACTTCGAAACTTTGAAAAGAGGTAATTCGACCCACTGAAGGCAAGAGCATTGACCAGAGCTCCACCCACTAGCAAGGCAATCGAGGCCATGGTTTATACGCTGTTCCCGCTGGTGCGGCTACTGTTATTACCTGGCTGACATCTTCATTATTGCATACGGAAAGGATCCTTTAAATGCTCGGCCCCTGTAGCTTCGGTCGGGACGACTGGCGTCAGGCGCGCTGCCGCTCGACGATCGATTGGTTCTCTCACAAGCGGCGATCCTGAAAGTGCACGCGAGCGCAACCTGTATCCCACGAGCAGAGCCCCTGCAATTCCTAGACTGCATAGTATATAAGGAGCCCACTGTGGTCCAGCACTCCGTGCGTTTTCGACAGTCGGTTCGGTGTTGGTGGTGGTCGTCTCGGCACCTTGTGCCATCCCTGTGGGAGCAAGACGTTCCTTGATCTCCCTGAGCTCCATCTTCAGTCGTTCTTGTTTGGCCTTTCGCGCGGCAGCGCCCTTTCGTCCCGCTTCCACCTTTTTAAGGTTCTTTTCATCAGGCGCTGTCCCTTCCTGACTGAGGGTCTGTCGAGTCACTGTCACCGGTGGCTGATTCGCTTGTGGTTCCAGTACCTCCGTCATCATCGAACGTAGACGCATATGTCCGGGGGCATGTGTGTCCAAATTGGCAGTGTTTAACAGTGGTAAGGAATGTGGTCAGGGGTGCTAAGAGCATTCCAAAGCGGTGGTATAGCTGACAGGTAGCATTGCTTAGCGCATGCTCAACGAAGGGATCATCTTCTAGGTCAGCAACGAGCTTTGACTGATTTTCAGATGGAATGGGGAGCAAAGAGCTGGCTGCCATGGCATAGAGCTGAAGTGCAGCTGTCCCCAAGGTCTTGGTCATCTTAGCTCCCAAGCGCGCTTCATAGCGAGCATACAGCTTGTCAACTTCTCCATCGTCCAGGCTTTCGACCTGGTTCGGTGTAATGACCCTCCCCATGTACTCCTTGGCCTGTCCTCCGGCGGCCAACGCTGCTAGTCTTTCGCGTTTACTATCACTAGTCGTCCCGGCGGCCCCTACGGAGCTTGAGCGAGACCCTGCGGCTCCAGCTTCCGCGCCGTCGTGGCAACTAGATATAGCCGCCTTGGCTGCACGACCGCCGGCCTCTTCTTCCAACATCTCGTCAATAATCTCATCGCAATCCATGTTTGCTACGTGCGTGGCCCGTATCACTTGCGCGTACCGCTGGCAAAGGTTGATACTATGACTTACGTATCTCTTCAACTTAGTATATTCGTATATGATATACACAAAGGCTCCGAGAGTAAGAATCTGGCAAAGCAGTACCACTTCCCACATTACGGCCTAAACAACAACCATATATGCAGCCGGCTGGTCAGTTTTTAACAGGAGTTTTGCATGTTTTGTCTCTGCCAGCAGCGCCCTAGTTTTGAGTCGCTCATCTCTTGTTGGAATAACATCGTTCTCGCGGAGGCACTCTTCAAAAGAATCGCGGTCCTTACAGTGAAAAAGGGCGCACCATCGCGTCTGCTCTCGTAGATCCTTCAAGACCGAGTTGTACTTCTGGGTCAGCACCCAAACGCTCTGCTCTGTGTGGCGGCCACTGAAGGCTAGCTCAGACAGCCTGTCTTTCTTTTTGGTTAGAGCCTTGCTTGCGGCACAGTCATCAATGATGTACAAAGTGTGTTCTCCGGCAAATAGGCGATAGAATGCTCGCAGATAGTCGTGGAGACGCTCGCCGGGGTCGACTATGTAGATCTCTGGGTCAGCCCAGACCCAATGTCGGGATAGGTAGGTGCTGTTGTAGCGAATCGTGGGACAAAGGATGACGATGTGCTCAAAGACACCACGGAAGTGGCCTTCGAGCAGGTCAAAGGCGAAAACCGTCTTACCACACCCTGTCTGGCCACATATAATAGCGGAGTGGGGGTCTTTGGGAAGCAGCGGAGCTGCGCCATTAATAGAGCACTTCTTTGAGTCGGCCATCCTCGATATTCATTTGTGCATCCATGACGATGTACAGATAAACGTTCAATACGCCCGCCGGCTCTGCTTCCTTTGTGATCTGGATAGTGATTCCCTCGCTGGCATTCACCACTCTTCGGCCGCTCCCATGTAGTCCGTCATCGTCCGTGGCTCGCAGATCCAGCCATAGTGCATATTTTGTGGTCAGGAACTCCCCCAGGGAGACGTCTGCCAGATCCAGGTCTTTTGCGGCCATTGCAACCTCGAATTGACGTTTACTGCCGGCTGCGAACTCTTTCTTGGTCTCATCCCACAGCTGGTGCGCTCTCAGTCCTTGACTGTACAGCTGATTCGGCACCCCCTCGATGCACACCTCTACCTTCGTGATGAGCGGATTATAGAAGTCCTCAGTGTCGCGCTTCCAGGGGGCAGGTTCTTCGAACAGCATAAGAATGCCCTTCATGCTGCGAGCGGGCACGTTCACGTTGATGTTCCAGAGAGTGTCAGACTTGTTAAGTGTCAGTTTGCGGTGGCGGAGCACCCTGTCGTAGAGGATGGCTAGGCGTCCTGCATACTGGGTTCGAATCAATCTAGCGACATCATTCTGCGTGACCATTTCGAACTCCAGGCAGACGTTTTCAATATTGTAACTGGCGGCTTCATCATCCTCTGCGACGATCACGCGACTGTAGTCGTTGAATGTCAGTTCGTACTCCAGACGATCACCAAGCGCACTTTGGTAGAAAGGCATGTGGCTGTCCAGCAACTCGAAGTCAAGCGGGACAAAGAAGCGGTTGCCGTATGCCCGCGCTATGGCTTTATCTGTTTTCTTGTTTTCAGCATCCCCGGCACCAACCCGAAGCTTTGTCGTGTTCTGGGTTCTGCCAGTATCTATACCCTGGTAGGCTGCATTATCGCGCTCTTTGGCTGTTTTCCACAGGTCGCGATAGCAGTAGTATACGTCGGAGTCGTCAATGCTCATAACCTCATTGCCGCTGATTTTGATTGTTGTCTTCTTTATGATTGCGCGGCCCAAATTCTGAACCACGGTTCGATTCACGTCGGATGATTTCAGTTCGATGTTGAAGGCGAGGCGGGCGGTCCCCGGAACGATAACATCGTTCGTTCCGAGATTGGGAAAGCGCACCAGTAGCTGTTGGTTCTGATCGATAGTGCTGGGGTTGTTTGTGATCACAACTGCCTGGCGAACCCCCTTGATCCCAAGTGGCTCGCGAAGTCTGCGGTAGGGATTAAGCTTGTGACCGTATTGTGAAGAAGCCATCTTGTTGAAGTGATAAGCTGTGTCTATTCAATATGGCGGACTATTCAATATGGCGGACTATGATCTTGATACCGGCCATCTCGACGAGACAGAAACGAGGAGGGACGAGGAAACGGACGATGTCGATTTGTCAACAGACAGAGTGGGCCCTTCGGACGCGCAAGCGCAGGAAGGTGAGCGCCGTGTCTCTCTTCAGCGAGAGTTAGTCCAGTCAGCTGTCGATAACTACTACAACTACCAGGCAGAGAAGGGGCTTACTCCTAACCTAGGTAGGGATTACTCGAGGTTTGAAGTCACGACTGACGGGAAGCTGCGCCTTGTGGCTTACCCCAACTTGGACTTAATTAACCAGAATACATTCCGACCTCTCTCCCTGTCCACGGTAGCTGGGAAGCGTGGCGGTATCAACGCGATTCGGGATGAACTAGGGTTTACAGACTGGCGCAGACAGTCATCGAGAATGCTGCCCCCTCAGGCTGTGGTAGCTCTACAGACAGCGAGCAAAGAGCTTGGTGGGGCTGCAGCGGCGGTCGAAAACGTTGAACTCCAGGACCTCGACGGAAGAGCCAAGGTAGCCACAGACGCTGTTCAGAAAATGGAAACGGCCTTCTCGGACGCGCAAATCGATGAAGTCCTCGGCACCTTGAGAGACCCCCCTTTAAATCTCCGAGAGCTGCGTGGGCTTGACAAAGCCCTCCAGACCATTCGGGGTGAGCTCACCAACAACCTGGCCAAGCTGTCAGCATTGGATGACCGCATTGCTCTCGAGGAAGGAAAACTGAATGAGACTGACGCAGATGACGCAGACTCTCGAAGGCGCGTCGCGGAGCGTGTTCGAGAACTAAAGGATGAGCGGGCCGCCCGCCTTGAGGCTGCAACTGCCAGTCGGGAGGCTCTTCGCTCACAGATTAACAGAATCCGTGAGACGATAAACCGGGTCCTCAACGAGGATACTTCCCTGGCTGAGCGACTCCGCACATTGTTCAGAGAGCAGGGGATAACTGTTGTTAGCATCCTCACTGCGCTGGGCTTCATCGTGTCCACGCTAGTGCTTGCTTTGACGGGCGGGGGCACCCCGGCCCCAACACCGACTCCTTCCAAGCCAGGCGGGACTGTAAAAGAGTGGGTCAAGAAACACCTACACGCCCTCGGCCGAATCCTCGCAAAGCTTGCCGGAAAAGCCGCGGCGGCGCTGCCCGGCATAATTGGGAGCATTGTTTCCTGGCTTCTTAGCCTTATGGCGAAAACTGCTGGATGGCTTGCAGAGAATATGTTGTCCTTGGTTGTTGCGGCTGCGGGGGGGCTGCTTTATGTGGTGACTCGCGCCTGGCTAACGAAATAGCCAAATGGTCACCAGCCCAGCTACGATGACACCGACGATGATTGCGGTCTTTTCGTCGTCGTGTTGACTAGCTGGGACCGTGGAGGCAGCGACATCTCGCGAGGAGTGAACCGGCGCGGTGGGAACGGCATGATCCAGCGTCGCGGTCTTGCCACTCGCCGTGGGAACAGCATGATCCAGCGTCGCGGTCTTGGCATGATCCAGCGTCGCAGTCTTGCCGCTCGCCGTGGAAACCACTCCTTTTTCTCCCGTATCTCCTTCTGTGTTTGGAGGAGCGACTGTTGCGTTAACGTCCGCGTTCTCGCCCAGTTTTTGATTTTCTGTTGCAACTACGATCTCATTGTTGTAACCGGCGATATGGCCTATGCGGAGCAACATGTCACTGGGCGCCATGTACAGACCGATTCCGAACACATAGTTAACTTTGGAGCCTGCATACTGCAGGACGTCTTGGTAGCGTTTTATCGCTGATGTGAGGTCAACTGGAGAGGAGACCGCATCCTCGATGTTGGCGAGAAACTGCTTCTGCGCGTCAAATGCTGTGCCCTCTCCTAAGATCCGTGTGCGCGTCTGAGCCTGGGCGCCGAGGATGGCCCATACATATGTTCGAATGGAATCATTAACACGCTCGACGCCTGCATGTGTGAAGCCCTCCGATCTGTCCAGCATGAACGTTGTCCACGCCTTGTCAGCCTCCGATCCCTGCGCAATGTAGTCTATGTGAAAGTGTTTTTTCCGGTAAGTAAACGAATGCCAGGTTGGGTCGTACGGTTTTGGAAGTCGCATGTAGCCTGCGTGTGTGGCATAGAAGTAAATCGTTCCTATGCCGCTGTTTTCGCTCTGCTGCTGTCTCCAATCGGCATGCGGCGACACCCCAAACTCTGCACAGATGCGCTCATATGCTCTGCGGTCAAATGGATTGTTAAATGCCGCCCAGGCGTCGTCTTGAGGGAGCGGGGCCTGGATCTCTTTTAGGATCCGCCTGATCTGAAAGTAGACATGAAAGGTGTAGAGGGCCCGGGTGTGGCTATCAGTTCGTGCGCCAGCGGCTAGGTGGTCGCTCACAGACACGCCGCAGCCGGTCGTGGCGCACCACACGGCGAAATTCAGCTGATTCTGCCAAAACTGCAAGGGATTAGAGCGCCATGCCTGAACAAGCTGGTCGCTTGTCACTTTAGGCAGGCAGTATTTCACAAATACGTCAGGAAACTGGGCCGCAAAGTCACCACCTGCTGTGTTCGCTAAGTTCACCAAGATATCTTGATGAGTGAATGACGTCCCAGTAACACTCGTTCCAGCGGTGTACACCCCGCCCGCTTGGTAGGTGGCCTTTGCATTGAAGATAAAGGCGTGTCTATTATCCATGCGCAATCCTTGCTGGTTTAGCACTTCGTGTGGCCGGCTACTATGTTTGTAACACTGAGCAACATTCAAAATGGCGCAGCAGTCGACCTTACGCATGCGCTCAAGAACCAAAACGGACAATACAAAGTAGCACTGCTCGAGCTCACTTTCTACCCACTATGGGAGAACGTCCCAGCCGGAACTAGCTTCTCTGTTGGCGGAAAGCTTGTGGCTGTCCCTAGCGGTTATTACAATGTCTGTTCCCTTAATAAAGAGGTCTTCAAGCCACACGGGGCGGGCCTGGAGATAAACCATGCCACCGGTCGACTGACGTTGAAGACCGACAGTAGCATACAACTGTTTGGCCTTGCACAGCTCCTGGGATTCTCAAATCCTGACAGTATCCTGAATGGGAAAGTGCAGGGCGACAGCTTCCCCACACTAGCACCCCATAAAGAAGTGTTCGCTCACCTGGGTGAGGTGAACACATCGCACAATCTAGTGGGGAAGGCAGTCGAGACGGCTCGCACCAGCACTGCATACCCTTATGTGGTCTACCCTTCCACTCTTCTCAGAGCTATAGCTGTGACCAGTGAGGGAATGAACTGCGGAAAAACCATTTCTTTCCCTAACCCACAGTATAAGCCACTAATATCTGGCCCTATCTCACAGCTAACGTTCTCCCTGTTAGATAGTTCACACACACTTGTAAAGACTGCTTATATAAGTGTAACTTTGGGTATTGATGACAACGATGGTTGAATCCGCTGGGCCCAGATGCAGCGATTTGGCCTTAAGCGATCTCGCTGATACCGAAGGGTTTGGCGACGCGGGTCACAATGACCGCGTCTACGGATTTCAGTTCAAAAACGGCGTATACCATCGAAAGAAACTTACGCCAGGAAGATCCCCGGATGTAAGTTTCAAAGATCTTGAAGATATTAGCGCGGGAAAAACACGGACGCACGTGAAATACAGTGTAGTGAAAAAGGCAAACGGAGAATGGACTCTCGCCGAAAGTGACAATGTGGGCTGTCTCATTGACCTTAATGTGGTCGAATCAGGAGTACAGGTCGATAAATTCGGGTTTGTGAGAAAGGTTTTTAATCGAGGCACGGCATTCCTGTCCTACAGTCCGGTTGAAAACAACGTCAAAATTCACCTCAAGGACTGGAAATTCTATTTGAGGAGCACTGATCCTCGAGGGGCTCTAGTAATAAATACGTCGTTACCCGCCCTGACCACTCTTCCTTCAGACTCAACTATCGTTGCTGCAATACTATTACCGCCCGCTCCCGCTCCCGATAGATTGGTGGACATACTACCAGATCTCCAGATCAAGTGGCTTGACAAGCACGCTGATCAAGAGTTGCGGATTTTCTTTGGTCTTAACGCAGTTAAAAAGCCTGTCGTGCATCTGTCGTTAGAGGGTATAACTACAAAAGTAGGAAACGATGTGACAGTGGCTAACATCTTCCTAGCTGAAGGCGTCAGCTTAAAATCTCTCAAGGTGTTCAACCGCCCCTTGGATGACCTCGAGTTAGATATTCTTGACAACAGCATATAGATTTATCATGGGAGTGTATCCATCATTGGATGAGGCCGAATCCGCGCATGACTACAGGCTAAAGCATATCTGTGATATCCAACATGAACTCTCCCAAGATCGTGATTCTCGGTCGAGTTTGTACAAAAAATACCGCAAAGCGGTGAATGCTCTAGATGGCGTTGACGCTGCGCTTGCCACAGTGGCTTTGGGCCTCGGCGCAACTGGTGTTGGCCTCTTATCGACTATAATTGCCGCACCCGTTGTTGTGGTGCTTGAGGTCTCGGCTCTTTCGAGTGGTTTGGCAGGAATAGCCTGCAAATTCATATCTCGACGCCTGACCATCAAAGCTAAAAAACACGATGAAATTCGCATCCTAGCGTCATCAAAGTTGGATTCCATCGCAGATGCTATCTCGCAAGCACTTGTGGATAACAAGATCTCTGATAGCGAGTTCCGTCACATCCTAGCGGAGAAAACTAAATATGATGCAATGAAGAACGCGATCAGGGCTAAATCGTTGAAAGCATCCCATATCAGCCAGGAAGAAAAAAAACGCACTTCTGAAGCAAGGCAGGGAGGAAGCAAGGAAACAGTTTGCCAGGGCAATCGAGGTAGAATCACGATAAACTGCTTTCTACAGGCGGATTATTGAAGACGCCATGCGCAGCCCCTGCTACTTTTCGGCGCATTAGTATATCATGTTAAAGCCATGGCTGACACTTCAAATAAGACATGTCGTCGATCGATGGTAAAATGCTAGCCAACATGGCCTATCATGCCGCGGTCATTAGCGGTTTAGCGATAGGTTATGCTCGTCTGGGCAAAATTGTTTGGAAAGGCCCTGTCCCCAAGTTGGATTACACCGGCTATGACATAGGAATGCTTATTGCCGACGTCGGCCTAGCCTTAGCCACAAAAGACTTGCTGATTAAGCAAGGAATCCTCCCTGCCGATATATTGAAGTAGGCGCTTTTACCCACCATACTATATAACACTGAATTGAATGTGTAAACGTGTAAATATACGCCAACCCAAATACTCAAGCCTGAGCAAACAAACATTCGCCACCGACGTGACCCAGCTAACATATTTAGTCTATTTCGGTAGGTGCATATATCCGTTGAGAGGCCAGGCTTCATTCACAGAACAGTAAGCCTTAAGCAAATATAGTGTTTGTGAATGAAGTCTCTGCCCTATTTTTCTGTGTTGATCTTACAGGCTTGAATATTTGGGTCGAGCTGTTACATGTACCTTCGCCTGGCGACCTACATATCGCTGTGATTCACAACAACTGGCTGGTATTTCACAAGAGGTCCGCCATTACGTTAAAACATGTTGAAGATCACTATATGCGAAGAGCTATTTAACCGATATTCGGGGCTGATCAGTCCTTTATTGGATCTTATCCACTTCACATCAACCTGGCTATCCACTCAACATCAATTGGCTGGAAAATCCGAAGGTAAGTTTGGGAGGGATAAAACTGTTATTTAGAGGACTTATTACCGTCCGGGAAGACAGCCTAGGTAGGGCCTTGCGAAATGATAATCGTGTCTTCCAGTCACGTCTCACAAAAGGGGGTTCGATCCCTACCTGACTGCTCTTGGAACGCTTGTTCCAAGCTCTTCTCACAAAAACTCTAGACTCATTTCGAATTGTCTAGAATGCCACGGGGGAGAGTTATAAGAGCAATTGAGTCCCGAAAAATTATTTATAATTAACAAACCCTCACATGGCCACGAAGCCATGTGAGGAAGAATACGTCACAGGCCACGAAGTCATGTGACGGGGACTCAGTGAGACGTGACACACCGGTTTTGCATTTTTTGACCCCCGGCGTAGATTAACTCGCGCCCCCCCCCCCATTTTTTTGGTATGCTCCCTCCCCTTCGGTGTTTTGTCCCGATAATAGAAATCCTCTAGGCACCCCCACGCTATCTGCTGTTCCCCCAGCCTGTTCAAGTCATGCAATAATCACTTTCACCGGTGATGAACCACAGTTTGTTACGATACCACATCCCTTGATATGAAGGATCGAGCGATGCCATTTCATCGTCTACAATATGGCGTTCTTCTTCTTGTCCACGAGCCTTCAATCGACGACGAGTATCCTGATTAGGTCTCTGCTTCTTCTTCTTCTTTTTCTCTTCTCCCCACTTCATCGTACCTCTGGTATCCCCATCGATTCTGTATGTTTAATAGGTGGTTGCGGCGTAGAGCCTGGGCCGGCAAGGGTGGTGGGCCGTCCCGAGGCTCTACAGAGTATGCGCCCCCCCCCCTTGGGAAGCTCCCCGCCCCATTCGTTTTGGTACCCTTGGGAAGCTCCCCGCCCCATTCTTTTTGGTACCCCCCTGCTGTCACCCCGGTTTTGCATTTTTTGACCCCCGGCGTGGATTAACTCGCCCCCTGCTCCCCTCTCCTCCCCTTGGGAAGCTCCCCGCCCCATTCTGTTTGGTATGCTCCCCCCCCCCTGCTGCCGATTCAAAAATCCAATATGGCCACCAGGCAGCCATCTTGGATTTTCCCATGAAACATTGTTATCGCGATTTCTCAGGAACTACTGCATGGATCTTTCTCAAATTTGGTACACTGGTTCCCCTTCGGGTCTAATTGTGCAAGACACCTTTTCTGGTTCGATTCGAAAATCCAATATGGCCACCATGCAGCCATCTTGGATTTCCCCATGAAACCTTGTTATCGCGATTTCTCAGGAAATACTGCTTGGATCTTTCTCAAATTTGGTACACGGGTTCCTCTTGGGGTCTAGTTGTGCAAGATACCTTTTCTGGTTCGATTCGAAAATCCAATATGGCCACCAGGCAGCCATCTTGGATTTCTCTATGAAAAATTGTTATCGTCGTTTCTCAGGAACTAATGCATAGATCTTTCTTAAATTCGGTCCGAATCGAAAATCCAATATGGCCACAAGGGAGCCATCTTGGATTTCCCCATGAAACATTGTTATCGCGATTTCTCAGGAACTACTGCATGGATCTTTCTCAAATTTGGTACACTGGTTCCCCTTGGGGTCTAATTGTGCAAGATACCTTTTCTGGTTCGATTCAAAAATCCAATATGGCCACCAGGCAGCCATCTTGGATTTTCCCATGAAACCTTGTTATCGCGATTCCTCAGGAACTACCGCATGGATCTTTCTCAAATTTGGTACACAGGTTCCCCTTGGGATCTAGTTGTGCAAGATACCTTTTCTGGTCTGATTCAAAAATACAATATGGCCACAAGGCAGCCATCTTGGATTTCCCCATGAAACCTTGTTATCGCGATTTCTCAGGAACTACTGCTTGGATCTTTCTCAAATTTGGTACACGGGTTCCTCTTGGGGTCTAGTTGTGCAAGGTACATTTCTTGGTTCGATTCGAAAATCCAATATGGCCACCAGGCAGCCGTCTTGGATTTCTCTATGAAAAATTGTTATCGTCGTTTCTCAGGAACTAATGCATAGATCTTTCTTAAATTCGGTCCGAATCGAAAATCCAATATGGCCACAAGGGAGCCATCTTGGATTTCCCCATGAAACATTGTTATCGCGATTTCTCAGGAACTACTGCATGGATCTTTCTCAAATTTGGTACACTGGTTCCCCTTGGGGTCTAATTGTGCAAGATACCTTTTCTGGTTCGATTCAAAAATCCAATATGGCCACCAGGCAGCCATCTTGGATTTTCCCATGAAACCTTGTTATCGCGATTTCTCAGGAACTACCGCATGGATCTTTCTCAAATTTGGTACACAGGTTCCCCTTGGGATCTAGTTGTGCAAGATACCTTTTCTGGTCTGATTCAAAAATACAATATGGCCACAAGGCAGCCATCTTGGATTTCCCCATGAAACCTTGTTATCGCGATTTCTCAGGAAGTACTGCGTGGATCTTTCTCAGATTTGATACACAGGTTCCCCTTGGGGACTAGTTGTGCACGAAACCTTTTTTGGTCCGAATCGAAAATCCAATATGGTCACCAAGCAGCCATATTGGATTTCCCCATGAAACTTTATCGTCATTTCTCAGGAACTAATGCATGGATCTTTCTTAAATTTGGTACACAGGTTCCCTTAGGGTCTCGATATGCAAGATGCCTTCATCGGTCCGAATCGAAAATCCAATATGGTCACCAGGCGGCCATCTTAGAATTCCCCATGAAATTTTGTTATCGTGATTTCTCAAGGAAGTAGTGCATGAATCTTTCTTAAATTTGATACACAAGTTCCTCTTGTTGTACAGTTGTGCAAGATACCCTTTCTGGTCCGATTCCGAAATCCAATATGTCCATCAGGCGGCCATCTTGGATTTCCCCATGAAATTTTTTATTGCGATTTCTCGTCAACTACCGCATGGATCTTTGTTAAATTTGGTACACAGGTTCTCCTTGTCTAGTTGTGCAAGATACCTTTTCTGGTCCGATTCGAAAATCCAATATGCCCAACAGGCGGCCATCTTGGATTTTCCCATGCAACTTTGTTATTGTGATTTCTCAGGAAGTACTGCATGGATCTTTCTCAAATTTGGTATACGGGTTCCCCTTAGGGTCTAGTTGTGCAAGATACCTTTTTTGGTCCGAATCGAAAATCCAATATGGCCACAAGGCGGCGAACTTGAATTTTCCTATGAAACATTGTTATCGTGAATTCTCAGCAAATATTTCATGGGGCCTAGGAGTGCAAGATACCTTTTTTGGTCCAATTCGAAAATCCAATTAATACGGTATTCTCGAGATGTGACGTTGCATCACAAGAGTCGGCGGATCAAACGGTGGGGCATATTCTATATATTGACTATAGAGAATATCTATACCTTCATCTTCCATATCAAGGAGTTCAAATAATTCGGAATTAAAATGTATTTCTTCAAATTTTAAATCAGTTTTCTTTACTCCATGCAGTAGTAAGTGAGCTGTCCCACCCTTTCGTCTGCCAGCGGGTCGGCTACATGAAGGGACGTCACTCTTGTGGCTCAACGTCACAACTCGACAACTGTAGACTACTGCATGTTTCGAGGGAGATAATCTGGATTCAGGCACTTTCGAAGTTTCAACATTACTGCGCGGACCGGATCCCTTCAGTATTAAGTATTGTACCATCTTACTATTTTCGGGCATGGTATCTTAAAAGAGATATCTCAAACTAGCCGAGTAAAACTTCCCTTCCAGTACCCAATGATGACACGTGCAAAAAAATAAATAAATAAAAATACTACAAAACGGAGGCGAAGGATCCTCCGTACATTCACTTTCAGACTATCTTTGCTCATTTCTCTTGTATTATAACAATCGACATAAGTACAGTTTCTAGAAATCTTGAACTCCTGAAACTCAGATTCGAAATTCTGTAAACAAAATTACAAATCGATCTTTTGTTCTTAGTAACAATGAACAAAAAGATCCTCTAGTCATTAGCTTACAATTATCGGACAATGGTGGGGGCCAAGATCCTTCAGGATCTCTCGTTATATCAAGTACTGGTTCAAGGAGAGATGTATCGTCAGCGAATAAATTTATATTTGATTGAATGTCATCTTTGATGTCATTTACATATATAAGGAATAGCAACGGCCCAAGGACCGAACCCTGAAGAACACCAGCATTGATATGATTAACTCTGGATTCAACACCATTTTGGACAACTTTAATTCTTCTATTTTCTAGGTAGCTTTTTATCCACTCGTATAGTGTTCCGCAAATGCCAATTTTTCTCAATTTGAACAGAAGACCCTCGTGCCAAACTTTATCGAGGGCTTTGCTTACATCTAGGAAGACCGCGCAAACATCATGGCCTTTATCAAGATACTGATAAATGGTGTGAACTATTTTAACCATTTGATTCACGGAGGAATCGCCTGGTTTGAAGCCGGAATTTTCTTCTATTAGAAGGTTATTAGCTAAGCAGTATTCGTAGAGTCTCTTGAACACAATTTTTTCTAGCACTTTGGAAAGGACAGGTTGAAGAGATATGGGCCTATAATTTGAAGGGTCTTGACGATCTCCCTTTTTGTATGCTGGACAGAGACGTGAAAGTTTCCATGCTGCAGGGAAAACTCCTGTAGATAGTGATAGGTTGAAACATTTTGTAATCGATGGGGCTATTTGTGGAGCAGAATGTTTCAGCATATATGTGCTGATATTACCGTCACCAGTAGATTTATTTATTTTCAATGATTTTAACAGGGAAGTAACTTCGCTCTCGTTTGTTGATATTTCGTCGAGCCGTTGATCGGTGACATATTCAAATGTTGGAAGATCAGGTATAGTGACTTCGGCAGATAGACATGACTGTGATTGAAAGAAAGTACATAGTACATTTGCCTTTTCTTGTTGGTTAGATGTGAGTCGGCCATCAACAATTAAATTCGATATCTGGGGTTTGACTTTATTCCCAAGGATGCCCTTCATCATGGACCAGTATGTACGCGGATCAATGTTGGGGTTAGAAAGTTTGTTCTTCAATTGATCAGTATACCTCCACACCGCCGTACGTTTTACTCTATTAGCCTCTTTCCGAGCTATGATCATCACAATGAGTTCACTTAGACCAACGAAAAAAAAAACTGGCAAACCCGAATGTTGACAAGGTCCCGGATGTAAAATCGCCGAGCTCCGCCCCACGGGAACTACCACCACCACCGGGCGTTGACGGTCATCAAAGCGCGGTGGTGGTGGTGATGGTGTCTGTACATATAGGAATGAACACGTGCCCCTCATCATTGTATAATACATGACAAATATTGTAAACACAGGGCAGATATGGTATAATACAGCACAGATATGGCATAATACAGGACAGATATGGTACAACAGAGGACATATAGTGTATAACACAGGACATATATGGTACAATACAGGACAGATGGTATAATACAGCACAGATTTGGTATAATACAGGGCAGATACTGTATACTAGTAATACAGCACAGATTTGGTATAATACAGAACATATGTTGCATAATACAGGACATATATGGTACAATACAGGACAGATATTGTATAACACAGGACAGATATTGTATAATACAGAACATATATGGTACAATACAGGACAGATATGGTATAACACAGCACAGATTTGGTATAATACAGAACATATATTGTATAATACAGGACATATTTGGTACAATACAGGACAGATAATGTATAACACAGGACAGATATGGTACAACACCGGACAGATATGATGTAATACAGCGCAGATATGGTATAATTCCGGACCGATATGGTATAATACAGCACAGATTTGGTATAATGCAGGACAGATATGGTATAATACAGCACGGACATGGTATAATACAGTAGAAATTTGGTATAATACTGGACAGATATTGTATAATACAAGACATATATTGTATAATACAGCACGGATATGGTATAATACAGGACAGATATTGTATGATACAGCACAGATATGGTATAATACAGCACAGATATGGTACAGTAGAGGGCAAATATTGTATAATACAAGTCATATATTGTATAATACTGCACAGATATGGTATAATACAGGACAGATATTGTATAAAACAGTACAGATTTGGAATAATGCAGGACAGATTTGGTATAATACAGCAAAGATATAGTATAATGCACACCCCACAGGACGCATTCGGACCAAGGATGGTTCATCTCTACACCAAATACCGCCCCAAAATGCCCACTTTGGCTACTACTCCTACTGATGACGTCACCAATGACGTCACAGATGACGCGAACATCCCTCAAGTTGTGGTCTGCACCAAGAGAACTACAAGATGACATCCCACATGACGCATTCGGGCCTACAGTGGTCCATCTCTACCCCAAACACATCCCACGCACCCCCAAAATGCCTGCTTTCTATACTACGACCAGACTGCGCAGGCACAGAATATTGAAAACGATCCAATATACTCCTCCACGAGAGCTTCAAAATAAGGCCTCATTCGACACCATAGGACCAATAGGGGCTCGCCTAGACCCCAAAACGTCCACCCAGCACTATTTACCCACTACGCATGCGCGCAGTGACTTTTTCAAAAAAAATTCACCGCTTAGCTTCGGGACCTCGCCCATCGTGTTCTACCTGGTGAGACGTGAAAAACAAGACCAAACAACCCATATAGCAATGAACATGTGTGAATTGCCCAGTATGGACCTTTCCCCCTGAGCCAGTATGGGCCAACGGGCCTATACGAACATCCGTGAACTTTTCGAAAAATTTCACCGCTTAACTTCGAGACCCCTCCCATCGTATTTTTCGTGGTGAGACGTGAAAAACTAGACCAAACAACCCATAGTCGAATCCAAAAGAAAAAAAAGAAAAAAATTCCACCCCCATACCCCTACAGGCATTTTTCCGTATAGATGAGAATGTACGAATCAGGCCCCTATTGTAGAGGTGAAGTCTGTGTTCCGCTTTTTATATTTTCGGGGACAAATCCTCATTTTACATGCACGCACCCATGACTTGATAGACAGGCCTCGATAAGCCCGGGGACCGATATTGGTCCTTTTGAACATGATTGATAGGGGTTTTCCCCTATTGTATGGGTAAAGTCCGTGTTCCTCTTTTTATATTTTCGGGGACAAATTCTTAATTTACATACACCCACCCATGACTTGATAGGAAGGCGCCGATAAGCCCGGGGATCGATATTAGCCCTTTTGGATAGGGTTGATAGGAGTTTTCCCCTATTTTAGGGATAAAGTCCGTGTTCCGCATTTTATATTTTCGGGGACAAATCCTCAATTTACATGCAACCACCCACGATTTGATGACCCTGGAGGAGCGCTTCACTTTGACACCTCACTCGACCCAATCGGTCCACTAGGGGCCCCTCTCGCCCCTGACGATTGCCGAACATTCCAGATGATTTTCACGAAAACCCGCGTATTAGGGACTACTTTCTGTCCGCGGAAGCTTCTCCCCACGACCGCATCACCGCCAGACAGCATCACCGCGGAGGATTACACGCCTCCATGGCAACCACTTGACCTGCGCAGAACCCACAACTGGCCTCCCCACTCCCGGGTTATTTTCCGCTGAAAATGTCTCTATATACTACTCACTAATCAACGATTCCCTGTTGGATAAATCCATGGCGCCGCAAATGGATGATAATTCTATGATACTAAAGGAAACTTTTCATTGGCAGATTATCTCGGGGTCCAAGATAATTGACCAATGAGAGCCTGCCGTTCTCGTACCCAATATGCTGCTTTCTCATTGTATAATTATCTAAGGGCCCGAGATAATTCAGTTGATGCAAAATAAGAAAAACTTTTATTTTGACGGCCAGAAAAATAAATAAAATTCCTTTTTCACTGACGCAAATAAAAAAGGCAAATTTTTTTTTGAAGACCGAAAATATAAATAAAATTCCTTTTTCAATGAGGTAAAGAAAAAAGGAAAATTATTTTTATTTTCGAAGACCGAAAATATAAATAAAATTCACTGAAAGGAAAATTATTCTCTTTTCCAAGGCCGAAAAAATAAATAAAATTTCTTTTTCACAAGTTTTGAGAGAAAAAGGAAAAACATTCTGTTTTCCTGAGGGTGAAAATATAAATAAAACGCATGTCCCTTCCACGGCTCCGTAGTTACAGCATAAGTTGGAATATTGATCTCAAGTTTAGGCAGGTCATGCAAAGCCTCTCCCTTCTATCATAATATTACTTGGATGTGAAAGTTAACAATGTCCCTTTCTTTTCTCTCTTTTGGGAAAATATGTCTTATCCGGGTTGCAAATCAAGAGAGAATGTTCTAGTTCAGTTACTATAGTGAGGAACCGGACCGGATTTTGTTCTACAGGACATTCTTTCCTTTTAAATTGGAATATTACCAACTTTCGAAGCAAATTGCCGCTCATACAACTGCATGTACAATATGTCATTTCCCAGTGAAGCACAGGAAACTGACAATTATAGTTGTTTATGAGTACCGAACTATAAGTCTGTAACTACACAGACTTGTGTTGTATCTTACACTCAATACGAACTTGTGTCTTATTTTAACAGCACTATCTTGATTTGGCACACACACACACACACACACACACGTCTGTGTTGGTTTGAGCACAAACTTGTGTAGTTATAACGCAAATTATTAAGATTAACACAAGATAGATTTGTTAAAATAAAAAATAAGTTTGTGTTAAAACAACACAAGTGGATGATGCCCATCAGTATTGTAGCTTGGGCTGTAAATCCATTTTGATCGGGCGGTATCGGCTTGCAGTTTCGACCGACTCGTATGGCAGGCGATCTGTTGCAATATTCAATTTTTCACGTTTTTATCCTATTAATCATTTTAGACATTCAAATATCGAGCAATTCGTTCAATTTTTACGAATATTTTTACGAATAAAAAATATATATGTTCAATAATGTTTTATATTTTCAATTCAACCGATATAGTATATAAAGAATTGAAAACATTGTTACAGAAACTTATAAAACGGGGCTACTCCACCAAACGCCTCCACTCAAAGTTTCTCAAATTTGGCGATACATATCGCATGCTGATAAAAAAATACGAACGTAGCGTGCAAGATCTATGGCGCTACGTTTCGTAACTTGTTTCTAATTCCGCTTAACCCGGGGCTAGGGGCCGTATGAACCCATGTACCTCAAGATCCTCATGGTACTCATATGAACAGACACAATCAAAGAGTGACTGAGATACATCATTCTTTAGATGACGACTTTACAACGAATATTATGGATTAAGAATACTGATCAGCGATACGGATTTGATATTTTTGGAACATCATGATGTCTTGCCGGCATCATTGAAAACTGTTGACCGCTTCTCTCTTGCAGGAAACAAGCCTATGTTTATGTATACTATGATTTTCATTTTGAATTTGGTGCTAATACTGTTATATGGAATATGGAATAGGTCTTTGGATTATGAACGCGGATATTCTCTAATGGACGACGGCTGAATTATGGATGACGGACTAGACGCTTGTAATTAAAAACCGGCCTATAAACGAAGTAAAATGGTGGAGTTGAGTATGTAGTCAATCCACCTGGCTAGCGTTTTTCAGGTCGGTAGAATCCTTGCTTGAAAGCTCTGAAAGCATCTATCATTATAGCGTTATTCAATGTTTCCTTCCTAATGGCCCTCCTTCACTGGCAGGAAACAAATTTCTCCCCCGTTGATGGAAATCTTCGCATATCCTACCATTTTCAGGAGCTCGCCATTCTTGCAACGACCTGGAAGTCGCCCATCCATTGGCTGTGTTAACTGCCAATGAGAATTGAATATAAAATCCGAACATTGAATACTCCATTCAAAGAATTGAATACTCCATTCAATTCTTTGAATATTATATTCAAAGAATTGAATATTATATTCAAAAAATTTAACATATATTGTTGTAAACTATTTAAAGTGTGTTGAATCATTCATATTTAGGTAGAATTTCTAATTGGAATCATTGAATATCGCTATAGATGCATGAAATTCTGCAATCAGAGACAGGATTATTATCTTCGAAGAATTTTGTCCTAGAATATTGCAACATTCCGCCAGCCATAGACTGGCCCTGGCTGTATGCTGGCGCTATCGAAATGCGAACATTTTTCCTTCGTGTTATTTTCTAGCATAGGCATGTCGATGAACGGGACTCATCCTGCTCAAAGAAGATTGCCATATTTATTGTGTGAAAGTATTACAGGATGTCAAGCGAGGAATTTGAAATTCCACAATGTCACCATCCGGCTAACTGCTGAAAATCTGATTCATTATGCACTAATCGTTGAAAACCTCCGTGGTTAAAATATGATACTCTCAATTTAAATTTTCTCGCAGGTTTAATCGTTATTGGTACTGTCACAGGAAACCCAGCTAGAAACCGAGCAACAACAACAACAACGACAACAACAACGGCCTTACCTACTTTGACACCCTTGGCGGTAGGTGAAGGTGCAGAGACATCAGGTGGCAGACTACTAGGCAGATGTATGGAAAACGTAACCACGTCATTAGACAGGGAGAACGCAGAAGAAATGATTTCCTCCATTTGCCAGTAAATTAATAGCACATTCTTTATTGATTTATCTGTCTATCACAGCCAGTATATCTTCAGCGGAATATACCCATAATATTGCAAGGAATATTCCGGCGATACTGCATTTAAATTATGTTATATCAAGATATATATATATATATATTTTTTAGCGCTTGGTAACTTATACCTATCCACGTAATCGTTTTCTTTTTTCAGATTATATAAATATCATGATAAAGGGCATGACTCATCTCGTGAGTAAACCTTCAAATAGGCTTGATTTGGCTGGTATGAAATTAAATATATCTCAGTCTTAATCTATAGTTTATATGCATCCTGATCAGACCACAGACAAGCCTGTGGTCACTGAACATCTTTCGCTCTATTAAGTCAATTCAAATTCTCATTTGAACCATTATTTGCAGACACTACGAGTCTATTATGCAATGCGCAGACCAGGTCATCAGCCGATTTAACGACCAAGACAAGAAGAACAACGGGATGTTTGGTATTATTGCTCTTCTGTTCGACCTAGACTCCATGAGAAATGCGTACAGAGGTTTTTGTGCCGATCTCCCCTGTAAGTCATATCATTTTCTCACCAAATTCATGGCATATCAACAACGTAGCACAACAACAACGTGGAAAATCAACAACATGGCACATCAACAACATGACGATTCAACATGTTACATAACAGGGTACATCAACAACATAGCACCTCAACAACTTGGCAAATCAACAACAATGCACATAGCAAAGCACATCAGCAACATGATATATCAACTTCACCTCTCCAGACATAAATAAGTTAGTTCACACACAAAAAGCACGTGTTGTTATGAGCTTGTGTTATTTTTACCACAATCTTACGTCGTATTGTTTTATGACCCATTCTTGTGTTGAACTGTTTCACGCTTGTGTTGAACATGACACACAATATTTTGTAAGATGTAAATAACCTTTTCATAGAACGCAAATAAATTTGCGTGGAATAAAACAGTACATATAAGTTCCTTTTATGAACTTCTTATATCAAGAAATTTGATTGCGACAAATGTGAGCATAAATCATAGGCAAACAGTATACCCGTATGCTACGACTGGGAACCCAGAGCCAGAAATTGGCAGTACCAAATAAGCACCTTCTGTCATTCATCAAAAGGAAGATGAAAAGCGTCTTTAAAACAAGTTGAAAAATGATCATGGATATATGGAAGTCATTATGTATACCTTAGTTTGTTATACACAAAAATGGGGGAAAAATATATATATATGTGGAGTCAAGCGTTGATTCTCTACAAGCTCTGGATTCGTCGACTGATTAAAATGGACCGTCTTTAAATGCTCTGGTCCGAGTGATACAGGCGGAATGACACCGTCTAACTGTGGCTGAGTCAACAATGTGTTGGATAATATATGTTTCCAGTTGAAATATATCTTAACGAACCAGATCTGATGGACAAAGCAGTCAACAGTTAGCAATCGACCTAATGATAACAATAATTTTAACTGATTCTTTCCAGTAATCACAGGAAGCTTACAGTGCCTGGCGAATAACTCCGGGTTTGACACATGTGCTCGCTTTGCGACTAAGATGAGGAACGCCAATTCAATGAATATTGTGGAAGCCAAGTCTGTTTCCTGCAGGTCTGTATGAAGTTTATTTTATCATTTCTTATGTGAGATATGTGATTACTGTAGATGAGTGAATTTGTAATTATGAAGTCCCGTCCCTGTGTAGCCTAACACAAGGCAATTTTATGTAGCAACGATAGCAATAAAGACGATCGTTGTAATGACTAGATCAGCTGTTCTGATTGATTGAAACTAGCTACTCCACTGATACTCCAACAGTTGTTTGGCTGTTAGAATATTGAATTTCTTTGCTCTCTGCAAAGGGAAAATGTCCAATTGCAGCACAGATCAGGCTGACAAAGCTGCATCTGGCCTGTCTTAATGAACTGCTTCCACGATTGCGGTCTCAGATTATTACTACACCCTGTCGTGTTCATCGTCCCCAAGTCCTGGTTCTTCTATCAAATCAGCCAAGACGCAAAGCATGTACACCACAACGCGTACCAGCCACTTCGATCAGAAATATTCCGGAGCGCATTCGTGAACTCATGAGCTCGCCGAATATGCCCATATTTGAAAGAATTGAGCGACAGGCAATGTCTCGTATAAGCGACCCCAGAGTCAGGCACTTAATCGCCAGCACTGTATGTCGGCGATCTAAACCACTCGGCCAACGGGCCTCCCACAAAATAGGAGGTAGCAGACGGTAGTCTTGAAAGCGAACATACAGTACTTGCACAACTAGACCCCAACAGGAACCTGTGTACCAAATTTGAGAAAGATCCAAGCAGTAGTTCCTGAGAAATCACGATAACAAAAATTTC
>JAVTVY010048741.1:0-23916 GCA_036873755.1 Hanleya hanleyi
TTAGGATAAATTCCGTATTCCGTATTTTTTCAGGAAAATTTTTACATACACCCACCCTGGAACTAGGGGGAGATAACTCTATTGATAGACAAGCCCCGTTAAGCCCGGCGACCTATATACCCTCATACCCCATATAGGCATTTTCCCAGGTTTTTCGATAAAGTCCGTGTTCCGTATTTTTTTTTTCAGGAAAAATTTTACATGCACCCACCCAGCCAGCAAATACCCCTTCACCTAGGCTTCACTTTGATACCTCACTCGACCCCATTCGACCATTAGGGGCTCCTGTAGCTCCAAAACGGCTATTTCCATACCCTTCGGCCACCGCGCATGCGCACAATGCCGATATTTCAATCCCACACCCAGCCCATTAGATGCCCCCTCACCTAAGCTTCACTTTGATACCTCACTCGACCCCATCGGACCATTTTATCTAGGGACTACTTTTTCTCCGCGGAAGGTTTGTCCCGCGACCGAATCACCGCCAGACATGACCGCATCACCGCAGATGAATACATCTTTGACCTGGGTCACGTGATATGCAAATTTGGAACTCTCCTGTGCTGGAGGTAGCTTTTTGGTCAGAGGTCAAAATACTCGCTTCTGATTGGCTGTGTGACCTCCACGTGTCCTCCACAAAATATGCAAATTTCTGAGGTCAATCGGACTCAATTTACGCTTACACTACTACTGACATACTTAATCACTACAATACGGGATTTCTTGATATTACGAATGACTACATCGAATGTTATCCCTAAATTGTTATCTGTATACAATAAAATATTGCTGATGCCGCTGGTGTAAACGCAAAATATTATTTAAAAAATGTCCACATATTTTATAATCTACACATTTCCGACAATTATTCCTTGAAAAATTAATCCCCCAGGAGAAACAGTGCCATGTGTCATAAAATCCCCAAGTGGCATGAAAATCGTTTACTATCCATTTGCATTGTATATGCCATACGCTAGAATACCCAAGTTGGTCCCGAGTAACCTGTCCTGAATTTAGCAAATGGTTATTTCATCCAAAGTGCAAATATTAAAGGACACGAAATAAAATTGATGAATCGTTTTTTAAATGTTTGAATGTCTACCGGGTAAACATCGCTAATGGTTTAAACGATCTGCTTGAAATAATGCCATTCCGGTGACACGGCAGTAGAATTGGCGGAGCTTTTAGAATTGTAATGGCCTCAACCCAAACATCCATTCGAAACTACAGCCATCCTAGATCCCTCAAGACAGGGATACATCAGTTTGGGATCACATATGCTTCTACAACCGCATTATCTGGTTCTGAATATAAACTTGCGTTTCGCGAATATTTATCGTTGTTTAACTTTAAGAACGATGCATGTGTAATATATTATCTAGGGCCGGACTTGCGGGATTATTTGAAATATGTATTGCCCTTTGTCATATTCTGGATTACCAGATGTAATCAATGTTTATTGCACAATACACAACTGCACAAACACAGACGAAGTAACATTGAACAAAGAAAACACAAGGAAATATTAAACTTAAACAACACCAGTTACTCCAGTGATATTGCCAGTCATTGATCATACTGTATTGTTTGTATTGAAAGCTGCCCAAGTATGTCATCTCAAGAAACTAGCTTACATTCATATTCATTCAAGTTTTATTTAACCCTATTTGGTCTTGGCGAATTGGGACCTGTTCAGGACAAGCTCTACAAGAAAATGTAGGAAAATCCAAGTGGAATTTTTCGTTTACGTGTTTTCTTCGCAAAAACTACATGATACATTGGTAAATAAAAATCTGATGTGAAATACAATAGTCTTTGTCCACTTTTTCTCGCAGAAAAGCACGATTTGTGAAGAAAAATGACGAAAACATCATTTCTCTGGTACCCCACATGGTCGCCATTTAGAAATTACCCATGATCCTCTGTTCGGGGGATATGAGAATAGGCTCAGGATAACCCCATGTGATAAACTACAAAGTCTCGGAGTGTCCTCTCTCAAGTTTTGTCATTCAGGAGATAGAGTAGAAATTTTGGTAGGGAAATAATGGTCCTCCACGCCTGGTAGGGTTAAAATATTCTTGGATTTCGCATTCCCAAGGTAGCATACATTGATAGTTTCGGGAATTATAAACTCTCATAATGGGAGAATGTTAGTTCGCTGCGTCAGATTAGCACGGCTACCTCTGACTCTTAGGGAACCTGACAATGCTAATCCGGCACCAAATTCATAGATTAACGCAAGTTAGTTTCTCTCAGAGAGATTTATTACTGATCATCACATTAATGAATCAGTACCTTTGATGAACAACAGAAAATCCGTACACTATCGAAGTAATCTAGCACAGCACATGCAGGTCTTAGTTTTTTTTTCAATAGAAAATATATAGTTGGCGGTAGTCAAATAACAGCCTAGGGCATCAGGGCAGTAGGAAATAGGAATTCAATGTCCGAGGAACACACCACAGACTCGGATTGGCAAACAAAACTGTCTGAAGAACACAATTGTCAACAAAAACGCAAGCCACTTTTGAACGAATAGGTCAGATACTTGTCCCGCGGGGCTCTTCCGGCAAGACGACCTCACTCTTCGCAATGATAGCCTATCAATAGCATCTGTTGGTTGTGTTAGGTTTGTAAATACTTGAACCACATCAGTTCCCTATTCAAGAATTCTAGAACACACGGGTTGGCGACCAAATTGAAAAATCATCTTATTTAAATATAATCACCAATATGCACACATTGATTCACCTTAAATAATAGTTCCATAGACAAATGTACAAACGTACGACGTTGAGGAGATCTTTGCCTTCGTAACAATTCATGTTGTGGCTCAAACTTCATATAAACCCAGTAAAAAAACGTCTACCGCCCTCCGTTGATTTGGGATCATCGACTTGATGTGTTGAAGAAGAAATACCAATCGATTCCCGCCACTAAGCAATAGTCTTAAAAGCGTTATCCCTCTTTAACTCTTTCTTCATTCATGTTCGGAAATACCAGATCAATTCGAACATCAGCGCAAATATTTCACTGTCCGATACACAGGCTTTTTAAAAGATTCACCAATTCCAAAATTCATGATTTTTTCAGTCTCTTCTTCTTAAAAGTATTGTTATCCCACATAACAAAGACAGATCTGGCTTACATCAGCATGCATCAGATCTGGCATTCAATGTTCAGCCGTCGTCTATAAAATAATTTCCGCGTCAATAATCGAAAGACCTCTGACAATTAGCATCAATTCCAAATGAGTATAAAATAAAAATAATAAAAACACAAATTTGTTTCCTACAAAGAGAAGCGGTGAACAGTTTTCACCGGGGCGGAAAGTGCTTCCCCCCCTCCCCCCCCCCCTGTATGTTTTCACTATTGCAAAGGCTAGAGGGCTGAAACTTACCACACCATATCTTTGTGCAATTTCTCCGCAAAAACTGCATGATACATTAGTACATATTAATGTGATGTGAAATAAAATAGTTTTTGCCCACTTTCCATCGCGGAAAAGCAGAAACTCTGAAGAAATATGACGAAAACATCACTTTTCTGGTACCCCACGTGGCCGCCATATTGAATTTACCCACGATCCTCCGCTCGGGTATTGTAAATAGGCTCAAAATGACCCCAATATGATAGACTATAACGTCACGGAGTCTCAGCTCTCCATTTTTTGTCGTTTCGGAGATAGCGTAGAAAGTTTGGAGGGGAGCCATTTTGCCCCCCCGCCCCGCCCCAAGGCCTAGTAGGGTTAACTAAGACACCCTACAGTATAATAGCCTGCGTACAGCCCTGTATGCGTTACCTCTGATAGCGTTAAATCTAATAGCCAGAGATATACAATATTTGGCCGTCTTAGTTCATTAATAGTATCAATGGTACCGGTACTCAAGAAAACTGATCATCGATACGTTAATGTCAGACATGAAACATTCTCTGTTGATAGAGTTCGATAAATTTCTCATTAATAACATCTATGGAAATTTGGCAACATAATATATCAACAGCATTTAGGATTCTCAATGTGTAATTCATCTATTCTCTTATGAATACGAGAATATACAGACGCTTTCAAATACCGATTATTTCTAAGTCCTTTCCTTCTAATTAGCCAAATGCTTTTTTGACGATCTCACTGTGGATATATATATATATATATATGATACGGTGAAGGATATATATCCACCAACACTGGATTTGAAGGAAACTACAGATATTCATGATAACCATGCGGCACATATTTAGACTGTTATCTCTATAGTATATGAAGCGGGCCTTTTCTCTTGTTGACTTCACGACAAGAGAGATGATTATAATTTCAACGTCGTAAACTGTCGCTTTCTGGACAGTAGTATTCCAGTGGGACCGGTATTTGGCGCATGCATATCACGCTTAGTTGCGTTTTCCAGATGTTGTGTGACTTCTGTCGAATTTAATCAACGCCAGAAAACACAATTGCAGAAACTTATAAAACAGGGCTATACCACCGTGCGCCTCCACTCGTGGTTTTCGAAATTTGGCGATACATCGCTTGCTGATAGCAAAATGCGAGCGTAGCGTGAAAGATCTAAGGCGTTACGTCTGGTAACTTGTGTCTAATTCCGCTTAACCCGGTGCTAAGGGCCGTATGAACTTATGTGTTCCACGATCCTCGTGGTTATTTGAATGGACACAATCAAACCGTGACTGAGATATATCATTCTCTAGATAACGACTTTACAACAAAAGTCATGTAATAGGAATACAGATCACCGATACGGATTGGATATTTTTGGTACATCATGATATCTTGCCGGTGTCATGGGTAAGGCTGTTCTGCTGAGTACTGTCCCTTTTCATATCATTTTCTATTGCAAACAAGGACAGACACGTGTCCTCAATGTGGGGAAAAGTGCCCAAGTTGGGTTAGGAGATAGGACCCGGGCACTCTTAGCCATCGGACATTCTTAGCCTCCACACCGGCATGTATATGTATATTATGATTTCTATTTTAATTTCGTGATAATGCTGTTATATGAATTATGCCTTTGCTTATGAATTTAGGAATTGTTCAACGGAGAATGACTTAATATTGAATGACGGACTAGAGGCTTGTATCTTCTGAAATATGTTATCGATGCCTTATTGCAAATATGGGCGTGAACTAGTGAGATTTCTTATTCAAAGAACTGCTCAGAATATCCCCAAAATACCACGCAATGATGCGTTCCTGCTAAACAGAAAATATGAGATCATCCCGTTTGCACCCTAGAAATATAATTGGGGTCTGTGGATATACGAGCGATATACAACAGGTGGGAAAAATTGACGACATCTGGCGACTAAAAAGCATTCATATGACTCTACAGGAAAGTATTTGTCGACACCTAACATTCAGACGCGAGAATACGGTGGATTCTCGGACGTAGAGAATACGGTGGATTCTCGGACGTAGCCTTAGTATCTCAACCGCGCTTTCATTGCAGCTGTTCATGTGGAGAGTATGAAGTATCTACACGGCCCCTAGCACCGGCTTAAGCCGAATTAGATACGCTAGCTCGAGAGCTGTGATGACAGATCAGCTTAAACAACTCATCTGATGTTTATAAATGAGCATCATGGAGGTCTGATGGAGTAATCGCCTTAAGATGGGGTAACCTTGTAGATGTAAGAAACCTAGAAAAAACTACCCTGTAATGCCCGAAGTCGTACGGTTTAAATTTTCCACCTAAACAATAAACCTACATATATTTGTCGAGTGACATGTACAGAGGGCGCGCCTCGGGGACTGATAGTCCACCAGCGGAATCCTACCATATACAGGTAATAAAATGGAGCAATATGAGTAGTATACAAAGGTGAAATTGCACCTCATTGACCTACTTAATGACGTCACATTGGGGAGGATTGGGGAGGAACTTGATCACGTGATGATCACGTGATCAAGGCATGTCTAGATGGTGGGTGTGGGAGGTGGTGGTGGTGGTGGGACCAAAATGGCGGCTTGTGGGTGGTGGTGGTGATGGTGGGACCAAAATGGCGGCTTGTGGGTGGTGGTGGTGGTGGTAGGACCAAAATGACGGCTTGTGGGTGGTGGTGGTGGTGGTGGTGGTGGGACCAAAATGGCGGCTTGTGGGTGGTGGTGGTGGTGGTGGGACCAAAATGGCGGCGCAAGGGAGCAAACGAGGCGGTGGGGAGGTCACGGGGAGAAAAAACCCTCACATTACCCTCAAAAAACGTCTAAGCCATATAATAATAATAAACATAATCTATAGGTGTTGTACCATGTTAATAGGATCAGTCTAGCATCTGTACCACCCTAGGGTCGAGTGTTTATTGTCCCGTGTATCTCCGCAAGAAAACAACAAACAAAATGGCGGCTCCAGGATGGTGCGGGGACGCCGCCCTTTCCACATCACGGCGTCGACCGTAGCGCCATCTGCACACATTGACGCAAGGGAGACAACTCGTGTGGCCTAAGGGTATGGAAATAGCCGTGTTGGAGCTAGCGGAGCTACTCATGGTCCAGTGGGGTCGAGTGATGTATCAATGTGAAGCCTAGGTGAGGGGGCATCTGATGGGCTGGGTGTGGGGTTGAACTAGCGTCATTCTGCGAATGCGCGGTGGCCCAAGTGTATGGAAATGGCCGTGTTGGAGCTAGGGGAGCTACTCATGGTCCGATGGGGTCGAGTGAGGTATCAAAGTGAAGCTTATGTGAAGGGGCATCTGACTGGATAAGCGGCTTGGGCGTTGTCACCATTCTGCGCATGCGCGGTGGCCCAAGGGTATGGAAATAGCCGTGTTGGAGCTAGCGAAGCTACTCATGGGCCGATGGAGTTGAGTGAGGTATCGATGTGAAGCTTATGTGAAGGGGCATCTGACTGGACTAGTGGGTTTGACATAGCGTCATTCTGCGCATGCGCATAGACGTTTTGGGATGTAGGGGAGTCCCTAATGATCCAATGGGGTCGAGTGAGGTATCCAAGTGAAGCTTAGGTGAAGGGGCATCTGATGGGTTGGGTGTGCGGTAGGAATATCATTCTGCGCATGCGCAGATGCAATGCGGAGCTCTCGTCCAATCAGAAGCGAGTATTTCAAATCCGCCACGGAGCTCTCGTCCAATCAGAAGCGAGTATTTTGACCCGGTGCATTATGGGACATATCCAAGATGGCGGCACGTATGTTCAAGATGGCGGCACATCCGGTGTCGAAAACTGGCCATTTCTGTCGGGATGTGGTCACCTAGTGTCGAAAACTGGACCCTGTATGGATCCCGCTAGACGTGTTGGAGCTAGGGGAGCCACGAATGGGCCAATAGGTATCAAAGTGAAGCCTTCGTGAAGGGGCATCTGATGGGCTGGGTGTGGGGTTGAACTAGCGGCATTCTGCGCATGCGCAGTCTGGCCGTAGTATAGAAATAGACGTGTTGGGGTGGTGGTGGTCCCCTAGTGGGTCGATGGGATCGAGTGAGGTATCCATGTGAAGCCTAGGTGAGGGAGTTACACTAGGGTGTCGTATCCATTCTGTTGCGCAGGTCACGTGGGGGTTGTGACGTCACCTCCGGGTTTTTCACTAAAAATATACCCCAAACCCAGAAGAGTTCCAACGTTCAACCTCCGGGACCTTTTCCCGCCCCCGCCCCGGCGCCCCCCAGCGCGAGCGCGCGCGCGAGTTCTCCGGCCGCAGTGCGCGCGTCATCCCCGGCAGTGCCCGCGCGGACGCGGGTCAAAAGGTCAAAGCGTCACCTCCAGGTCACACCGTCCAATATGAATAACGACAAGTTCAGCAATGTTCATACAGTTTATTATCCCCAATGTTACATCATACCCAAGCTGGGGGAGCCGCCCTGGGTATGTTCACAGCAAAACAAAATTGAAATATCAAACACCATGTTTTAACGCACCGTCACATTTAATGTTTACTGAGCTCAAGTCAGTGATCAGCATGTAGACATAGAGAGTATGTACGGCATGTTATGGTATTCATCAGTGCACGAGTGACGCATTCAACCGATGGCGGTGGTGAATCACCTTGGTAAGGAAAAATGTAACATTGGTCACCCTCTTCACTGTCCACTTGGTGTTGGGTCGTTGTTGTTGGGCCCATCCCAAGACATCCAATTGTTCCACTTGGTCCAGCATCATCTCTAGTGACCTCCGTTCATTGATGGTAAACCGTTGGTCGTACACTGGGTGGAGGGCACTGGAATAGAAATAGCGCAATTCATCCGTCATCTTATGGCATAAGATGTACCCAAATGCTACATTTAATGTGAAGGCCGTAGGTTGGTCATTGAAGATGGTTTCCACGTAGCTGCGTAGACGGGTGAGCTTGGTCAGTGGGAAATTGTAGATATCTTGAATAGGGCGATGACGGTGGAAACAGTGCCGTGTCATGGTCCAATGGCGCCGAGAGATGTCACTCTCTGGATGATATTCGGGTAAGAGATCGCTAGGAACATTTATGGGCTCGTCCAGAAAATGTTCGATGTATGACGTATGACTCGAAACCGTAACGGTGGGGTACGGCTGAAAATCCAGGCTCTTCCCAACTGTTGGTATAGGCGGGCTCTCCGTCATCGGATCACCAGTCGCATTCGTCTCCCCGGGCTTATCTTCACTGGGTCTGACCTTCCGCGGCTCCTCTTCAGTAGGAAGTTGTCGCCAAAACCGTGGAGACGGGGCATGAATCAACCGTTGGTGTCGCAGCAACTGACTGCTTCGTTTGAAGAGTTGACCACAGTCCTTACATTGTTCCGTCGCACACTCGTGGAATGAGCGTTCGTGGCGCAGTAACTTATCCTCCCGATTAAATGACCGTGCGCAGGTTATACAAGTATACCGTGCGTCGTTGTGGGTGGAGGCCTCGTGGCGTCGTAAATTATCTAGACGAGTAAACTGCTTCTGGCAAGTTGTGCAAGTGAACATCTTGGTGGTTGATAGAGTGTCTGATGAAATGGCAAGGCCGCTTCCCTTTTATAGCACGCTAGCTGGTAATCTATTTTTAGCACACTCTACCCCAAGTCGAGGATCGAGACTGGTGTACTGGTGTACGACTGAGCCGCATTGCGCAGACGCGAAGTACCCGGGTGATAGACACGGACGTCACCGATCCGAAAAGACACGGACTTTACCGAAAATACACGGACTTTAACGAAAAGACACGGACGTACCCGAAAAGACACGAAGGTGAACGCCATTGTGGGAAACCCCTACATACAGGTCAGTACATGCATTTCTATGATGTTCACGTATAATAAGAAGGATTGACCTGTAATCTATGTTGTTGTTGTTGCTCCCTTTTTTGGACTAACCCATCAGAATAGTACGTATCACGGACTACACCCGTAGAGCTACATCTGGTCTATAAAACACGTCTCTCTGGATCCCACACCTTCATTTCTACGGTTGCAGAGCCATGACGGAGATCCAGCCCTGTGCGACTCGCATTTTACAGCATGCCACCGCGGTGAATTCATTCACGGGTTACCGAGCAGTGGTCCGGTCCATGTTTGCAGAGGGCGACGACAACGAGGGACGACGCCAGATCCTGAACGAGTTCACAGAAGCGGTCCTCCACAGAGTGCACTCGATGGAGAGGCGTGCCATCACTCACCACTACTGGACTATGACAGCCATCCTTGATGCTCGCGCTATGGACCAGGAGCGCTCACGCCGGAACCAGCGCCGGCTGGTTGGCCTCATACTAGTCTGTGCCCTATTGACCCTGGCGCTGTGGTATTGACAGTATAAATACGAGGGTCAGACAGAGTGTGTGTCATTCACCGTTCGACATTGGACCAAGCATGTCACCCGTCCTACGAGCCATCCTGCCCCTTACACCCCGGGTGGGGTTACACGTCTATGAAGATAAAGTCATCCTGGTGGAAGACCGTGGAGTTTGCTGGTCGCCCGCTGAGACCGTATCGAATACGGTGATGCTACACCGTGACGGCTGGACCAAATTTAAACGCGTGTTGAGCGGCGAGCTTGACGGACACGTCATCCACATAGACAATGCCATCTACGTATACCGTGGACCTTTCTTCCCACGTCTGGGCCGCTACCAAGATGCTACGCGAAGCTTCACCCTAGACCCCGATCTGTGGACAGCCTTTGAGAAAGTGGTGTCTATCGTGGACGAGCTGTTTACACCGAACGAGCGATCATCGGACGAGTTGGAGTGGGCTCGTGGCCTGAGAGAAGCGGCGGCAGAACCCAATGAACAACTACATGAACCCGACGACGACGATGCCATTGATTACCCGGCTACACTCAACCAGCCCAGTGACATGACCACCTGATCCTTTTGATGTCACGGGGTTGTCCCTATAAATACGAGAGACAGTCAACTCTGGTACCATTCACGTACTGACCATGGCGGAGCATATGATACTGGCGTATCTCAGCTTGACCCCCGAGGTTTTCCTGCAGGTGTATGCGGATAAGGTCGATATCATGGAGGAGGTGGTGGGAGACACGGACCCTACACAACCGTGCCCGGCTCACATTCGTCTGTCCCGAGAGGGCTGGACCAAATTCAAACGGGTGTTGTCTGGTGAACTGGACGGCGACCTCATCCACTTGTGGCACGATGTGTACATCCGACGCGGCCCTTTCTTTGCTCAATTGGCTCGGCTAGATGGGGGTACAGTGCATTTTACCCTTCACCCTGATCTATGGTCTGCATTGGAAGATGCCGTGGTAGATGTGGATGAAGTGCTTATCAAGCGGTCATCAGACGAGTTGGACTGGTCATTTGCCATGGACACTGTGAAAGCCCATGAAGAAAATCAGAAAGAAACTCCGGCCCAAGATATACCAGTTATAAATAAACGATAGAGCCAGGGTGCATCATGATTTTGTCACCATGAAGCGCTGGGAGAAGGTGCTGGATAACTTATACTACAGTCCCGACAGTCCGGCGGCCTATAGTGCATTGTCGGCTCTCTATCGAGCGGCCAAACCCCAGGGGATACAACGCGCCCAAGTCCGAGATTGGTTAAGAAGACAAGACACCTATACCTTACATCGATCTGTCCGTCGCCATTTTCTACGGAACCGGGTCATCGTGGGAGGAATAGATGCCCAGTGGCAAGCGGATTTGGTCGATATGAGCGCCTTTGCCAAACACAACGATGAGAATCGGTATATCTTGACGTGCATCGATATCCTATCCAAGTATGCGTGGGTGGTACCCATCCGGACGAAAACGGGGGCAAATCTCATAGCGGCGTTCAAAGACATCTTCAAGACCGGGCGCAAACCTTTGTATTTGCAAACCGACGAAGGCACGGAATTCCTCAACAGACCGTTCCAAGCCTTTCTCAAGAAACAGAAGGTGTTTTCTTCCATACGTACAACGAGACCAAGGCTTCCGTGGTGGAGAGGTTCAACAGGACATTCAAAGGCCGCATGTATAAATATTTCACCTATAAGAATACAAGGCGGTACATCGATGTTCTCCCGAAACTGGTGAGGGTTACAATCGAGCCTATCATCGGAGTATAGAGAGAGCCCCCATTACCGTGACCCAACGCAATGAAGCCCAAGTCCGGCGTGTCTTGTACCCCAGGCCATCGCAGCGAACGACGAAGGCGGTGTACAAGGTCAGGGACCCTGTACGGATCAGTAAAGTCAAGGGCAAGTTCGAGAAAGGTTACTTGCCCAACTGGAGCGATGAGCACTTCCTGATTAAACGGCGCCTACCCCGACAGCGGCGAGTCTATGAACTGGAAGATCTCCAAGGGGAAACGTTGCTGGGGACGTTTTACGAGACGGAATTACAGCCTGTTGTAAAAACACAGCAAGACTACTACACGGTGGAGCAGATTTGAAAACGGAACGTCGACGTGGCAAACTGTTTCATTTCGTGAAATGGCAAGGTTGGCCCAGTTCCTTCAATTCCTGGGTCGCGGCCAACCAGGTGAAACGACTATAAAGCCAGACACCACTGCCGTCCTCCTTCATTCCACGTCCGACCACAGTGCTGTGGACAAACAGCAGCTGCCTCTGAACACAGCGTCTCCCAAAACGCGCAAAGCACAAGTGGGCTTTGGGGTGCTAGTGCTAACCCTGCTGAGTGTGTTGTACGGAGGTGTGTTTTACGACGTAGCCTATGTCAGCACGTTAATTAACCAACTGAGAACACCAGGCACCAGTGAAACCGGTCTACAGAGAGCACCAGTCGTATCGAGCCCAGTCACCACCACCACACCCCGTGTACAAGCCACGTCGAGCTCCACACCAAGCTCTACACCTACACCAACTACGCCCACTACGTCTGAACACCCACCGGATTTCATTCCTCACCGTGAACCGACAACCCACGTTGTACCCACCCCCAGCACCATCCCTGACAGTGAACAGACAACGACGACCGACGTTGTACCCACCACCACTCCAGTTCACTCGTACGAAATTTACAAGAGCGGGTTACCACGACAACGGATAGACCTCAAACCATGGACCCTGGGTGGCAGCATCCCTTCACTTGCGTCATCGCAGGACCGACGGGCTCCGGCAAAGCGCACTTCGTCAGGAAGCTCCTTCAACACGCCGACAGCATGATCACCCCACCTATTGCTCGAGTCGTGTGGTGTTACGGAGAATGGCAGGAAGCGTATGGAGCAATGCCCCACATCACGTTCGTGGAAGGCCTACCCAACCTGGCCGATTTGGAACCCGACACCTTGGTGGTTCTGGATGATCTCATGGCGGAGACGGATGCGCGGGTCACCCAACTCTTTACCAAAGGCAGCCATCATCGACGGCTCAGCATCATCCACATTGTGCAGAATCTGTTCAGTAAAAAACAAAGAACATCGCAATATCAGCTTAAATGCCCACTACCTGGTGGTCTTCAAAAACCCGAGAGATACCACTCAACTGCTGCACCTGGCCAGACAGATGTATCCCGGCCGCACACCGTTTGCGTTGGAAGCCTTTAAAGATGCCACAACCCCTCAGCACGGGTATATGCTCTTTGACCTCAAGCAAGCCACCCCCGAGCACCTTCGACTACGGACCGGCATCTTTCCCGGAGAGGCCCACCACGTCTACATGCAAAAATAATGTAAACACACCCACAGTGGCTCCCCCAGCTGGGGTCTGTGTGTTTCATGATGGGGAATAATAAAAAGAATGAATACCACAGCAGGGTTGACTTTGTCTCTGAGGTAGATAAAAAGAGCAGCGTTGTGGGTTCTGGCATTAGTTGTACAGGATGTCTGCGCGAGTACGGAAGCACGCTCCCACGCTCCGTGTATTGAAGACGGCCCCACCCGAGTTGGTCCGAACCATTGTACGCGGTGCGGACCTTGACCTTGTACGCTGTCTGTGCGAGATCGGGTACAACCTGTTAAAAGGCAACGTACCACTGACTCAGGCTCAGAAGACCAAGTTGGCCAAGCATAAGACAGGTCTCCGAACCTTAGTCCAGAAGCGGGTCCCTCAAACACAAAAGAAAAAGGTGTTACAGAAAGGCGGCTTTCTCGGGGCCATCTTAGCACCGTTGGCCGCTTCCGTGCTGGGTCCAGTATTGGGTGGACTCTTCGGCCGACAATGAACCACACGAAAAAATGGTCCTCGTCGAACCACGATTCCTTCAAAACCTCCAATCGCCCTACCCTGTCCCACCTACGGTGAAGACCATAAACACCCTCGATGGAGAGATGCAACAGATCTTACAGAGACCGGGGTTAAGCGACAGTGAGAAAGTACAACGGTACAATGAGACGCTTCAACGGTACATGATGTACATGGACCAATACAAAACTCGCTCTACCCCAGCAACAGCACCACCACCACCACCACCACCACCACCACGTGACAGACCGCCGACCTCAGCACCGTTCCAACAGCCGGGTGGGATAGCCCCCACAGCCCCACAGTGGGTGGAAGACGAAGTGCTGAAGAGTGTACCTGCCTCGTTCAAGAAACAAGCTGGCCTGGTATTACAACGGATGAAACAGAATCCTAACATGACTTGGAATGATAAAGGCGAACACCTGGTACAGAATCAGGTGGTCCCCGGGACCCACATGACGGATTTAGTGAATGATCTGATGCGTCAACGCAGATCGCACACGGATCCTCGAGGATCCTTCGCTCAAGGCTTGAAAGACATGCATGTACCACAGGAATTGGTGGGGAACCCCCACCGCTGGGCCTTTATGCAGCGTGACTCACCGACTCGTGCACCACGACTCTCACCACAACCTTCTTGGGAAGCCGACTGGGAACCGGAGTCACCCCTCAAAACTCCACCACCACCACAACGGGCTCCTTCTTTTCAAACCTTTAAAAAACCACCCTCGATCAGGACACCCCACATCTCCAGAGCCGTGACACGTAGCAAGTCAACGCGACGAACACGACGCCGGACACAACCGCCCAAGGCCTGCAACACCTATTAAAACCAACAGCAGCAGCAAGACAGCTCAGTCGCCATGTTTTACCTCACCCTACCCAGTAACAGTTCGCTGGATGTGTTTCCTGACAACACCGTGGCCAAGTACGTCACCCAGTTACCGCAACCGTTGCATTTACCTGGACGCTGGGAATGTGGCCTGGTGGATATCCAATACCCTTACTCGTGGTACAACGTGCGAGCCAATGAAGTGTGGTACGAGGTGACCTACGAAGGCAAAAACACCCGACTCACCCTGCCCGAAGGCCAATACGACACCCCCAAGGAGTTCATGGGTGGGCTGTCAAGACTGATGCATTATAAGTCTCTACGAGACGTCACGAATACTTCAAAACCCATCAAATCTTTCCCCTTCAAGAATCACGTGGACTTCGATTACACCGCACACAACGACAAGGCAGAGCTTATCGTGACCACCAAGGCGAGTGTCGTACTGAGTCCTATCCTACAGCAAATGCTGGGTTTCGATCTAAAGACGTTCGCTGGTCCCACCGAACACCATGGCGAGGTGCCGATGGATATGAAGTCGGGTATGTACGGACTCTACGTCTACTCGGACGTGGTGGACAACCATATCGTGGGCGATATCAACACACCTCTGTTACGGGTGGTCCCCATTAAAAAGACGTATGGAGGTCAAGTCACCCACAGTTTCACCCACATGCTCTACTTGCCCGTACGACAAACTGACATCAACACGATCACGGTGGATATAAGAGATGACACGGACGACCGGTGGCATTCGAACGAGGAAAAGTGGTGCTGACACTTCATTTTCGACAAGCACGTGCTCCCCACTTTGCATAATGAAAGTACCTTACGAGTGCGATGCACGCAGCTATGCCGATTATTATGCCCAACAGGCCGGGGTGGCTTTCCGGTCTTTAGCGGTCCATGCATGCAACGAGGACATGGACTGGGGAACATACTCGGCAGCATTGCGAAAACGTTCCTGCCCTTGGTGACGCGTGGGGTGAAAGCAATGGGCAAACAAGCGGTACGCAGTGGACTGCAAGTGGCCGGTGATGTCTTGGGGGGTACGGCACCCAAAGAATCCTTGAAACGGCGGGCCAAAGAAGCGGGAGGCGTCTTGGTGGCCAAAGCACAACGCACCGTAGGGAATAAAAGAGCTGCCCCCCACCGAGACCACGCACCAGTCGACGACCGACCCAGCGACGACGCACATCGAAGAAGACAACGGATATCTTTTCTTAAAACATGTCCTTGATCCACGCGGAGTCCTGCCCCTCCACCAACAGTGAATTTGATTTGTGGACCGTGCCGCCCACACAGACCAGTGTCGAACAAGGATTATGGGTGGAGGATCTCCCGCTCTCCAGCATCAACGAAACCGGGCCCATCGAGTTCACCATCAGTAATGCGGATACGGCCTATGTGGATTTAGCCCATACATACTTGTATGTGAACGCCAAGGTGGTCAATGGAGCTGGCACCAGAATCGCTGACCAAGCAACGGTGGGCCCGACGAATCTCTGGCTGCACTCGATGTTTCAGCAGGTGGATATTTTTCTCAGCGACAAACTCATCAGTGACTCCACCAACACGTGTCCCTATCGAACCTACATCGAGACACTGTTGTCATATGGCCGAGAGGCTAAAAAATCTCAGCTGACAACCGCTTTATTCTACAAGGACACGCCCGAGAACATGGACACGGTGGACAATGGGGGATATAACAAACGGAAGGCTTTCACTGCGAACAGTGCCTCGGTGGATATGATGGGTCGACTGCACGCAGACATGTTCATGCAAGACCGGTACCTCTTGAACAAGACCCCCATCAAAATCAGACTGATACGGGCGCCTCCGACCTTCGCCTTGATGGCCACTAACGTAGAGGGGCATGCAGCGGACTATAAGATTGTCATCCAAGACGCAGTCCTGTATGTCCGAAAAGTGAAACCGAACCCAGCCGTTCAATTGGGGCACATGAAAGCCTTGGAAACAAAACCAGCCCAGTACCCTATCCGACGTGTGCAAACCAAAGTGTTCTCTGTGCCTGCTGGAAATATGGGCGCCAACAAAGAAAACCTGTTCCTGGGGGAACTACCCAAGCGATTGACCCTGGCCTGTGTGGAAAATACCAGTTTCAGCGGAGCCTACCCAGAGAATCCGTTTGACTTTCAACATTTCGGCATCAATTTTGTGGCCCTGCATGTGGATGGACAACAGGTGCCAGCCACAGCCTTAACACCGAACTTTGGGCGGAGGAATTTCATTCGAGCCTATCAGAGCCTGTTTACAGCCACAGGTCAAATCAACCAGGACGAAGGGAATATGATCAGTCGGGAGGACTACGCGAACGGATACACGTTGTTCTGTTTCGATCTGACCTCCACCTTAGAGAACGACCATCAGCTGGCCCTGGCCAAGCAAGGCAACTTACGGTTGGAAATCCACTTTGCGCGAGCCCTGGCGACCACCGTCAATGTGATCTGCTACGCCGAGTTTGACAACATCATTCAAGTGGACAAGGCGCGCAACGTCCTGTGTGACTTCTTCACCTAACATGGATACAGACCAGATAACCACCGTGCTGGAGAATGACCCAGAGACACGTATGGTCTTTCAAGGGGTGTTCGTCCGAGATGTGTTTCCATTAGACCGTATGTATCCTGCTGCTTACCTTCTCAACACGGCCCCGATGGATCGGCCCGGTGAACACTGGGTGGCCGTGTACTTGACAGAACAGCAGGGCGAATACTTTGACCCGTACGGCCTGCCACCCCTCCATCCCTTATTTAACAGACTTCATGGATCAAGGCACAGAGACGTGGTGTTGGAACAGTCAAACGTTGCAAAGCCTGACCAGTGGCGTGTGCGGACAATATTGCTTGTTTTACCTATACCATCGATGCCGGCGAAGACCCTTATCTACCATCGTACAGATGTTTGACGAGTACCCCAAGGCCGAGGACCGCGATGTACTCGTCTATGACTGGGCCGCCCATCATTTCAATGTACAAGCCCCGTTCTGGGCTTAAGTTAACCCTATCTGGCCTGGGCTTTTTGGGACCTGTCCAGGCCTGGGGGGGGCCGAAATGGCCCCCCCTAATTATTTTTTTTACCTCTTGAGCTAGGGGGCTGAAACTTATTACCCTATACCCTTGGGTCAAGTTCTACCAGAAAATATAAAAAAATCCAAGATGGCCGCCTTGATGACGTCACAGTGACGTCATTTTCAAAAACGGCATTTTTTGGTCGATTTTCAGTTAGATTTTCCGAATTTTTTATTTTTGTAATTTCTTCACAAAAACTGCACGAAAAATTAGCAAATATTAATGTGATATGAAATAAAATAGTTTTTGCCCACTTTTCATCGCGGAAAAGCAGAAATTTTGAAGAAATATGACAAAAACATCACTTTTCTGGTGCCCCACGTGGCCGCCATCTTGAATTTACCCATGATCCTCTGCTCGGGGGGTCATGCAAATAGGCTCAAAATGACCCCAATAAGATAAACTATAAAGTCACGGATTTTCAGCTCTCCATTTTTTGCCGTTCCGGAGATAGTGCAGAAAGTTTGGTAGGGGGGGCCATAATGGCCCCCCCCAGGCCTGGTAGGGTTAATTACAAGCCCCTTGTTCTGGGCTTAAGTTTACAAGCCCCTTGTTCTGGGCTTCAATGTGCAAGCCCCTTGTTCTGGGCTTCAGTTAATTACAAGCCCCTTGTTCTGGGCTTCAGTTTTCACGTGGTTGTTCTCACGTTGTTGTTGTTCACTGAATAAAAAAATGAGATCTCACCAAAAAATCCTGTCTTGTGTGTTTTATTGCTAATGCATCAATGCCCAATGTGGAGATTCAGTCAAACTGAAATCAGTGGTGTAGGATGGGGCCAAAATGTAACCCATCAATGTTAGAATGCAAGAGCACTATAGTAAAAATAGAGAGCCAATGAAATCAGCCTACAGACCAAGTACGTGTTTTTGGTCTAGGTTTGGAGCAGGCATTTCATTGAGGTACGTGTATACGGTGAGTGAAAAGACTCGTCCAACACGTATAGATTATGTTGATGACTATAAGTTCTAGGTAACCCATCAAGGTTAGAATGCAAGAGCACTATAGTAAAAATAGAGTGCCAATGAAATCAGCCTACAGACCAAGTACGTGTCTTTGGTCTAGGTTTGGAGCGGGCATTTCATTGAGGTACGTGTATACGGTGAGTGAAGAGACTCGTCCAACACGTATAGATTATTACTATAAGTTCTATGAGCATAATGCATGAAACTTGTTTTGAACACCGTATTAGCCAATCAGTGGCCTAGAATGGAGCCAAAGTTAACCCATCCATGTCCAGAAAACATTACCCGGGTGTACAAGAACCCAGATGTAGGAGCGGACGTCAGCGAAACACACCGTGAGTACCCCAATTCGATTGGCTGATTGTTCGACCGCTGATTGGTTCTTTTTCTCGACCGCTGATTGGCTCTTTTTCTCGACCGCTGATTGGTCCAAATGGAACTGCCCATCTTTCCCAGGTTCATCTAGAATCCCATTTTTGGTGCTCAAGCTCTGACTGTAGCGATGCCGCAACATTGTCTCATTGGACATTGGACCGTTTGACCTGGAGGTGACCCTTTGACCTGACATGCGTCCGCGCGCACTGCCGGTGATGACGCGCGCGCGCTGTGTCCGGAGAACCCGCGCGCGCGCTCGCGCTGGGGGGCCGGGGCGGGGCCGCGCCGGGAAAACACCCCGGAGGGTTGAACAGACGGACGTCTAAGAGGAAACATTGGAACTCTTCTATGTTTGGAGGTAGTTTTTTAGTGAAAAACCCGGAAGTGACGTCACAACCCCCACGTGACCTGCGCAACAGAATGGATACGACACCCTAGTGTAACTCCCTCACCTAGGCTTCACATGGATACCTCACTCGATCCCATCGACCCACTAGGGGACCACCACCACCCCAACACGTCTATTTCTATACTACGGCCAGACTGCGCATGCGCAGAATGCCGCTAGTTCAACCCCACACCCAGCCCATCAGATGCCCCTTCACGAAGGCTTCACTTTGATACCTCATACGACCCCATTGGCCCATTCGTGGCTCCCCTAGCTACAACACGTCTAGCGGGATCCATAAGGGTCCAGTTTTCGACACTAGGTGACCACATCCCGACAGAAATGGCCAGTTTTCGACACCGGATGTGCCGCCATCTTGAACACACGTGCCGCCATCTTGGATATGTCCCATAATGCACCGGGTCAAAATACTCGCTTCTGATTGGACGAGAGCTCCGTGGCGGATTTGAAATACTCGCTTCTGACTGGACGAGAGCTCCGCATTGCATCTGCGCATGCGCAGAATGGCTACCGCACACCCAACCCATTAGATGCCCCTTCACCTAAGCTTCACTTGGATACCTCACTCGACCCCATTGGATCATTAGAGACTCCCCTACATCCCAAAACGTCTATGCGCATGCGCAGAATGACGCTATGTCAAACCCACTAGTCCAGTCAGATGCCCCTTCACATAGGCTTCACATCGATACCTCACTCAACTCCATCGGCCCATGAGTAGCTTCGCTAGCTCCAACACGGCTATTTCCATACCCTTGGGCCACCGCGCATGCGCAGAAGGCCGCTATGTCAACCCCACACCCAACCCATCAGATGCCCCTTCACCTAAGCTTCACTTTGATACCTCACTCGACCCCACTGGACCATTAGGGGCTTCGCTAGCTCCAACACGGCTATTTTCATACCCTTGGGCCACCGCGCATGCGCAGAAGTCCGATAGTTCAACCCTACACCCAGCCCATCAGATGCCCCTTCACATAAGCTTCACTTTGATACCTCATACAACTCCATCGGCCCATGAGTAGCTCCGCTAGCTCCAACACGGCTATTTCCATACTCTTGGTGTACACGAGTTGTCTCGCTTGCGTCAATGTGTGCAGATGGCGCTACGGTCGACGCCGTGTTGTGGAAAGGGCGTCCCCACACCATCCTGGAGCCGCCATTTTGTTTGTTGTTTTCTTGCGGAGATACACGGGACAATAAACGCTCGACCCTAGGGTGGTACAGATGCTAGACTGATCCTATTAACATGGTACAACACCTATAGATTATGTTTATTATTATTATATGGCTTAGACGTTTTTTTAGGGTAATGTGAGGGTTTTTCCTCCCCGTGACCTCCCCACCGCCTCGTTTGCTCCCTTGCGCCGCCATTTTGGTCCCACCACCACCACCACCACCCACAAGCCGCCATTTTGGTCCCACCACCACCACCACCACCCACAAGCCGCCATTTTGGTCCCACCACCACCACCACCACCCACAAGCCGCCATTTTGGTCCCACCACCACCACCACCTCCCACACCCACCATCTAGACATGCCTTGATCACGTGATCATCACGTGATCAAGTTCCTCCCCAATCCTCCCCAATGTGACGTCATTAAGTAGGTCAATGAGGTTCAATTTCACCTTTGTATACTACTAATATGCTAGAGGTGGGGAAAATTGACGACGTCTGGCGACTAAAAAGCAACCATATGACTCTACGGTATTCGTCGACACCTGACATTCAGACCCGAGAATACGGTGGATTCTCGAACGTAGCCTTAGTATCTCAGCCGCGCATTTTTTGCAGATTTTCATGCGCAGACTATGAAGCATTCACACGGCCCCTAGCACCGGCTTAAGCGGAATCAGATACGCTAGCTCGGGAGCTGTGATGACAGATCACATGCCATAAACGTTACACCGATAATGTGTTACAAAGTGACCACCACATGTATTTGTCATATTTGATAAAACTGGTTATCAATCATACCCAAAAGTCCTGCCTTTTTGGAAAAATGATGCATTAAAACTGCCCTGGGAAAAGAAGAAAAACGTGCTCCAAATCAAATTGAATGGAGTCGTTGTATAGATGTTCCCGTCGCATTGTCTCCTTGATATATACGATTGAATAATTTATATCCAGCCTCAATGGATTGAAATGAAACCAGTGATATTCCGGATACCTCACAACAGCAACGACAGCGACATAGGTTACATTCGTGGCGTTATCTCTTGATCGGCGTTGTAACCCTATCTGGCCTGGGCTTTTTGGGACGTATCCTGGCCCGGTGGTGGGGGAGGGGGGGGCGAAATAACCCCCCCATATTAGTTTTCTTACCCCTTGACCTAGGGGGCTGAAACTTACCACATCATACCCTTGGGTCGAGTTCTACCAGAAAATGTAAAAAAAAATCCAAGATGGCCGCTTCGATGACGTCACAGTGACGTCATTTTCAAAAACGGCATATTTTGGTCGATTTTTCGGTCAGATTTTTTGAATTTTTTATTTATGCAATTTCTTCGCAAAAACTGCATAACAAATTAGTAAATATCAATGTTATGTGAAATAAAAGAGTTTTTGTCCACTTTCCATCGCGGAAAAGCAGAAATTTTGAAGAAATTTGACGAAAAAATCACTTGCTTCACAAAAATCACATGCAAATAGGCTTAAAATGACCCCAATATGATAAATGATAAAGTCACGAGCGTTTCAGTTCTCCATTTTTTGTCGTTCCGGAGCTAACGCAAAACAGTTGGTAGGGGGGGGCATTTCATCCCCCAGGCCAGGTAGGGTTAATGTATGTGCATGTTTTTGGTGTCGATTACCTCTGGATTACTGAATTTTTTACTTGTTTTTGTTGAAATACTTAGAATTTTGTTTGATGGTCGCTATATAGCGGGAATATTGCTGATATTGTTAAACCTTGATTGTCACAATGTTGTTATGTAAAGAGTAGAAAGATTATATTCAATATATCTTTGAATCCGCAAAACGGATATGTCGAGTGAGGAGAATTATATCTTTCCGGGGTCAGAAAACTTACCATGCGTAAATAAGTTGATTGCTTCAACTAACATCACACACCTGGAAACTGAAATAATCATTTCCTGTGACCGAAATGCATACTGGAGACCACCTTTTTATGAAAGTGACACCGGATATCTACAATATTCGTCATCGTACAATGAATATTTCTATATTTATAACCAGACTGTTTATTGCCAATATAATACGGTAGCATATTTCTATTCCAGACTAGACCTTTACCTTGTCAGTAAACCATGGTAATCATTCGAGAAACGCTATCCACAAAAGTTCTCTGGAAGTAACTAGGACTTCCTGTTCATGTATTAAGATTTATGCCCAACCATAGTGGCAATTGCATACTTATGGTTCATAGTACCACACCAGAAAAAATGTGTGTCACCCTAATGAAATGACAATCCTTTCTTTATAGAATAAATCTATATGAATGTGAAAAAATCATTCATTCGTATTTGAGCTGACAAAATACACCCACATATTTCCGTTGTCGTCTGCTTCAAGCACATCTACCCGCGAGAGAAAAAAAGTTGTCGGATATCAGGTTCAAGTGTCAAAGAAAGAACTGTAATAGGGGAATGCAGTTTCTTACTCACTCGAAATGTTTGAACTGATTCGATTAAATCGGTTTGTATTGAATTGATACGAATTTGCCTAAATATTCACACGCTGAGGCAGAGATTTATAAGGATCTCAAGGATATCGCCGTTCGTTCGTCTGACACAAGTCAACTCAACATGGACATTTGGAACAGGGCCAACGCTAATTCAAGTATATATTATCGAAACTGAAAGCCCATATTTTCAAGCGCAAATATAAGTACACCATCCATCTCGGCGCAATGTTTGCTAGGTACGATAATCAAACACCTTTGCTCTTTAACGACATCACCATTGTTGAAGCTGGAATCTCTTTAGAGGATTTTGTCATATGAACAGAAGCCCGAGTGTCGATCGATAGATATCAAGAAATGTGGGTATCACCATAAGACCAAGCCAAGGAAAGAATAACAAAATACCATACATGTATGGTGTCTTAGTCGTCATATATTGTCTGATATTTGTCGTTCCTATCCTGGGGCAAAGATATTTATAAATGTAGATATACTGTAAACCAACCTCCTGGAAGTGATCATGTCATTATTAGCTTAGACGGTGGGATAATGCGTTGAACTTTCATCACGACAACGAAGAGGCAGATTAGCAGACTCACAAAACACTGTTCAGCCATTCTCCTGAGTAAGCTTATCCGTGTAGTAATAAAAGGTAGTACCATTTATATTTACATCTCACCATATGTAATACATAAAAATAATACAGGAATGATTAACCCTACCTGGCCTGGGCGAGCCGAAATGGACCCCCTACCAAACTTTATGCGCAATCTCCGAAACGACAAAACATGGAGAGCAGAAACTCCTTGACTTTATAGTTTATCATTTTGGGGTCATTTTGAATGTATTTGCATAACCCGGCGAGCAGAGGATCATGGGTAAATTCAAAATGGGGGCCACGTGTGGTACAAGAAAAGTGGTGTTTTTGTCATATTTCTCCACAATTTCTGTTTTTTCGCAATGAAAAGTGGGCAAAAACTATTTTATTTCACATTACATTAATATTTACTAATTTATCATGCAGTTTTTGCTTAGAA
>JAVTVY010048742.1:0-24575 GCA_036873755.1 Hanleya hanleyi
AACCCAAAATTTAACTATCCTTTTTTTACGTTCAGTAGACAAGCTGTATCTGCCGAGCTCCCCATATATAAACATATTTGGAGCATTTTTTGGGAGACCTAAAACAAACTTACAATATTGAGTGTATACAGATTCCATGTCTTTCATGTCACTAAAACCCCATAATTCACATCCATATAATAGTATAGGCTTTACCATTTTATCAAAAATTTCCAACTTAGTATCTACATCAAGTTCTAGATTATAGAAACATCTCTTCAAAATAAATATTGATCTCCTTGCCTTTTCAATCAGAGCTTCACGGGTTCCCTCCATATTTAAATTATATTTCAGACAAATACCGAGATAACAAAAATGATCTAGTTCATCTACCAAATTACCATTGCAGGTCCAGTTGTATTGCCCCTTAAATCGTGTCGATCCAAACACCACTATTTTACTTTTCGCAACATTCAACTTCAGATCCCAGCGGTCGCAGTATGTACAAAATTTATCTAACAATTGTTGTAATCCTTCTGGTGTTCTAGAGAATAAGACAGTATCGTCTGCGAATAATAAAATAAATAATTGGAACTCTTCAACTATATCCTCAATTTCCCTAGAATTGCAGAGTTCATCATAAACATCATTTATATACAAGGAAAATAATATAGGCGATAATGGTTCTCCCTGTTTTAGACCGATACTTAACTCAAAGAAATCTGATACTTTTCCTGCTGCTCTGACACAAGATTTCACACAGCTATAATGTTCTCTGATCGCTTTAATTAGTCTATTACTACAACCGGAATATAATAATTTTTCCCCACAATGCCCCTCTATTCACCGTCTCAAAGGCCTTTTCAAGGTCCATAAAGGCACAACAGAGTTTATTTTTATTTTGGATTGTACTACTTATCAAATTATATAAAACAAATACACATTCCACAGTGCTCTTACCTTTACGGAAACCGTATTGGAAATCACTCAATATATTGTTACTTTCAGCCCAATTTGATAGTCGCTCGTTTAACACAACCGAATACAGTTTGGCAAAAACACTCACTAAAGTTATACCTCTATAATTATCCACGTTATTTTTACTACCATTTTTATGAATAGGTACTATCACAGCTTTGGCCCAATCTACTGGGTAAATTGAATTCTCATATAAGTGATTGAACAATTTGGTTATATGAGGTACTAAAATGGACTTTCCTACTATAAATATTTCATTGCATAATTGATCCAAGCCTCCAGATTTATTTCTTTTCAATTTGTCTATTGCATATTCTACTTCCTCATGAGATATTAATTCGTCTAAATGTTGTAATTCTTCTAGCCCTATTTCATTATCTAAGTAATTGGGATTTTTTTCAGCAGGTATATTCAATTCACTCAATTTCTTAAAATGTGAATAAAATTCCGCCAATTCAATTTCTGAGTTATGTGTTTTTTTCTTAATAACGGAATTCACTTCTTTCCAAAATTTGCCTAGTGAATGCTTTAAATCTTCTTTAAGTGACGCCTTTTTAAAGTTAGACCACTTACGCCTAGCAATTCTTTTTACTTTGCTATATTCAGCCCTCGCTATCAGAAGTTCATCTTTATTCGAGCTAGATTTTCGGTATCTCTTTTGCGCTGATCTGAACCTATTTTTATACTCTGAACATCTTTGATCGAACCAAGGTGCCCTTTCTTTTCTGCGGGTCTTTGTATTATTTTTAGTACCAGAATAAACAGTCTTTCCGTCAACTTCAAATGCACTATCATACAAAACATTTGTAAATTCATTAACAATCATATTAATATCAGAACCAGAATCGATTAATTTATCTACAATTCTCTCGATTTCCATACATCTACCAGTTAGTACTTCTATGAATTGGGTATTATTATCTTCGTCCCAATCTAGCTTAGTATGCTTGCATTCCTCAGGTGCACATTGAGACTTTTCTCCAATAGATGACCGATATTAAATGTAAGGGATGCATGATCTGAAAACTCCAGCAGGTCTTTAACTTCAAATTTAGTGATTTTATATATTTTATCTTGTCAACAAATAATCAATAGCACTGCAACCTCTGTCACTATAATAAGTAAATCTGCCCATCTCACCATTATGTAATCTCCCTTTAACAATTTTCAGACCAGATGATTTACATAACTGTAACAGTTTCATTCCATTACTATTAGATTTATCGTCCATAGACCTACGGTCGGGCAGAATCCTTTCCTCTTCCAAATCACCATCATACTCACTGACATATTTACCAAGATTGATATTTTCCGGATAATCAGTTAATGTAGCCGTTCTGGCTTTGAAATCACCACACAAAACATATATCATAGGAGTTCTGGTCGAATCCAATCAAATCATCCTCTATGGAATCATATATGTCTATCTCTCCAGTTTGCCCTGGTTTAGCATTCGGTGCATATACCAAGCCCAGTAACACGTCATTAGTAGATCCAAATATTACCTTTTGAAATATCGATAACTAATGTTTCAGATCTGATAAAAAAAGATAATTACTTAATAAGTGAGAAAGACTATACAAACAATTTTTGGTCAGTAGGGCACGACAGAATAATTATATTCTACAAATATTTGGCTAAATGTCAGTGTAAACAAACAGACTAACTTCTATACGGTTTGGTCTGATTGCAAACGAAATTTTAATGGGGATTTGATTGACGATCGAGGTAACTTTCCAGACTTTGAGTTTGATTGACGATCGAGGTAACTTTCCAGACTTTGAGTCATTCATCGAAAAATATTGCACAAAGTGTTGAAGAGTTTGTAATGCATTGGTAACTCCACTGGCTCATATTCGTAATTGAAGCTACTGTAAAACCTGATCTTTCCTTCCTGGCCAACAGAAATGGGGAATATTTATGTTCATTGTATGATGGCCGAGAGGGGCCATCGCGTCTTTCATTTCTAATTGAACGCGATGGAGCGATGGAGCTATGCGATGGAACGATGGAGCTATGCGATGCGCGATGGAGCTATGCGATGGAGCGATGGAGCTATGCGATGAAAAGTCGCGCTATGCGATGCGCGATGAGGCTATGCGATGCGCGATGGAGCTATGAGCTATGCGATGGAGCGATGGAGCTATGCGATGGAACGATGGAGCTATGCGATGCGCGATGGAGCTATGCGATGGAACGATGGAGCTATGCGATGGGCTATGCGATGGAGTTGATGGAGCTACAGATGAGCTATGCGGATGAGCGATGGAGCGATGGAGCTATGTGACGTGGGGCTATGCGATGGAAAATCAGAAATGAAAGACGCGATGAAAATGCGATGAAAAGGCGATGGAGCGATGGAGCGATGGAGCTATGCGATATGGCTATGCGATGGAGCGATGGAGTGGGATGGAGCTATGCGATGGAGCGATGGAGCGATGGAGCTATGCGATGGGGCTATGCGATGGAGCTATGCGATGGAGCTATGCGATGAAAAGTCATTGCGCATGTTCGTTGAAAAACAGGCTTACAATGCGAAAACACCATCGCCAAAGTGAACAGAGAAATTAACAATTATTTTAAACATGAAAATTTCAATATGTGATCACGGTAGATAAGAACATTGCATTAGATTTCGGTTGGAGGTGTTCAAATGTATGCAGAAGATATTAAAACAACCAAACTTCAATTTCGAACGTTCACCGATGCGGTTTTACGTCACTTTTGAATACGAGCATTTATGGTATAAAACTACACGCTTAAAACTAAAGTATTGAAACTTACTCGTAAAGAGTTGAAATAACCCTTCAAGTGTGTGCACAGGGACAACACTTAAACGAGCAGTCCCTGTGGACACACTTAAAGAGTCATTTCAACACTTTACGAGTAAGTTTCAACACTCTAGTTTTAAGCGTGTAAGCTATTTACTACGCATGAAACACAGCTTTCTATGTTGATATGGAGAAATATTTTTTTTCGCTTCAAAGACGGGACAGCAAGAGGGTTTTTTCGCATGTAAACATGACATCTTCTTTCACCAGTGTGACACCGGAATAGGCTGGTAATTTTTTCTGCAGTGTAATGTGCTTATCTCGTGAATTTGCTGGCGACCAGTTCCGTTCCATTGCTTCGACAATTCCAAATTCACTGAGTTAGTAAACATACATGGGAGCTTTATAACGTACTTCTCGATTTTAGGCTTGAGTATGCTCATCAGCCGTGTAAACAAAATTATGTGATCTGCACGCCGCCATCAACGCTAGCCAATCAAGTCGACGTTTGCCATCCTTTGTATTTTTTAATCACAGGTCAAAAAGTTCCAAGATGTTTTCCCCTTTTCCTTGCAACGAACAGAATGAACTATATGTTTGCATTGAATAGTATATGACAAATGGGCAATTTTCAGGGTTTTGCATACCAGGTGTTCACGTAACACATTGACAGAATATCTTTAGAAAAAAAACAACGTTAAAAGTGTGTAGGTGGGCAGGTATCTCACCGAAGGCATGTCGGCTATATCATAAGTTCATCGACTTCCCTCAGGGAAGATGGTGGACAGTATTTGTGAAAAGCAGAAGACTGTACCGTAAACTTCTGCGGGGCTTAAGAACTATACGGATTTTATTCTCGGGGCATTATTCAGAATAACAGTATTGTGTACGTTAAAATGTGTCAAGGTCGTAAGCTTATACGTAAAAGTCGCCTATACTCCGCTCGTGCGGCTCTCGCACCAGAGATGTTCATGTAATTTTTCCGAACAAAATTTATTCCATCCTCCCATAACCGCTCCCCATTAAACAACCTCGTTCTACCCATCTTCACACAACAGGCTGATTATAACGTTTTGTCGCCTTGATATAATGGCAGAATTATTGTTCCAAAACTGTAAGTTAAGCTATCCACCTGTACTGATCAACACTCGCTCAATGACATTTCTCTCATTCTCGCCTTTGCTTTATAGATTATGTATATAAAACTATATATTTTTAGAAAGCCTGTTTTCTAAGAATTCTAGACATGTTCATACGTTTAAACTTTGAATATAATTAAGTCTATCATTCATATTTGAACTTTGCTCTTCGTAAATTCTACCGATCATTTTCAAATGTCAATTTCAAGAAAAGTATCAAATATAACTGCGTGAAAATCGACAGCTCCATCTAGAAACGCGTCTCTCAGTTTTCTCGTTTTTCTTAGTTTTCTCACTAGAGCCCCAAAACCGAAGAAATATCGTTAAACTTACCGAACACTGCTAAAGCCGGAATATCTCGCTAAAGATTTGATAATTAAAAAAAAAAATGAAAGACGCGTTTCTAAGCCTCTATGCCATCCCAATTATGTCCAAATCTCGCCATTCTATGATGTACGGTTTTCGAGAAATTTCGGTTTTTACCAGCGAAACCGGTCCAATTTAATATGCGATAAATCGAAAAAAGAGCCCAGCAGGTGATTATTCTACTGTGTTAGCCAAATATTCCCCGATAAAATCCTTCACTGACATGGATTACTCTTGTCACGCTCAAAGATATTGTATTGTTTGCTTCTTACTTTGCGCAATGACTTTTCATCGCATAGCTCCATCGCATAGCTCCATCGCATAGCCCCATCGCATAGCTCCATCGCTCCATCGCTCCATCGCATAGCTCCATCGCTCCATCGCTCCATCGCATAGCCCCATCGCATAGCTCCATCGCCCCATCGCTCCATCGCATAGCCCCATCGCATAGCTCCATCGCTCCATCGCATAGCTCCATCGCGCATCGCATAGCTCCATCGCTTCATCGCATAGCTCCATCGCTCCATCGCATAGCTCCATCGCTTCATCGCATAGCTCCATCGCGCATCGCATAGCTCCATCGCTTAGCCTCATCGCGCATCGCATAGCGCGACTTTTCATCGCATAGCTCCATCGCTCCATCGCATAGCTCCATCGCGCATCGCATAGCTCCACCGTTCCATCGCATAGCTCCTTTGCCAGTGATCACTTCGGCCTCACACCAGATAATGTATCTCTTGTTTTTGTTTCGTTTTCCATTAGCTCTGAATTGGATAGTCATTTTATCTCTGAACTTCGGCATACAAATGGAAAGTATTATGCACTTTGGATTCCCCTTTCGTTGTGTAGTGCGTATCTCTTACACCCCGTATTGATCATATTTATTTTCGATGAACGCTTTTAATGTTGTGTTTAATTGTGGGTCTGCGATACTCATATATACTGGTGTTGCATCCCTACGCTCATAAACTGCTTGTTTCACTTTCGTCCCTACTCTCCTTGTTCACCTGCTGATTCACACCGTATTTTGCGCGCCTCTTTTATCTCCTTATCCAATCCCTTGACGTAATAGCTCGGAGGTGACCAGATTCCTCATCCTAACCACGATTGGCTAACTACATGTATTTCACGTGATTGAAATTACGTCACAGCCACATTCTCAACAGAGTCATGCCTTCCTGATATTGAGATCACAATTCTCACTTAAGTGGGAGGAATATCACTGGTTGAAACTAAACACACGGAGTACATATTAGCCACACTATCCTCTGAAATAAACGTATATGCGTCGCGCTCGATAGGAAGTCGCTAAATGGTGATTACCCCTGGTGAAAGGACGAAAGCGTGACAAATGAATAGGAATAAGCTCACCCATATAGGTTGAAGTGAAAGAAAGCTGACGGGATAACAATGCATTTGTGTTTGTTCAGCACACATTGAATTAACAGTGCCGTGACGGATAACTTCTCTTCCTTCACAAGGAATATGGCACGCACATTCCTTAATTATATACTATAGGATCGTTGCCGTTCTATTCGATATCAGTATTTTTCTAAGACTGTAGTATTTACTGTAGAATGAAAACTGAACGACTTTTATGCCGAAATATTTTATTACATTTATTTACATATATGTGATTGTGAACATGTATATGATAAGATGTGTAATATATGATAATTGAACTATCAGCGATGATGCGCGTACGCTCAATTAACAGCTTGTGTCACTTACGCCCCTGCTCGCCTTGTCTCACACGATTCACACAGCATATTTCGCGCCTCTTGACCGTCAGGGGGCGTTTTATCTGGTTATCCAATCACCTGTAGTAGCTCGGAAGATAACCAGATTCGTCATACTAACCACGATTGGCTAACTACTTCACGTGATCGAAATTACGCCACACTCACATTCATGCCTTCATGATAGTGAGATCACGACTCTCACGTAAGTGGAAGCCATGTCATTATTTTCACAGCGAGACTCCGTCTTATATCATCGCTTCACGGGACTTTCTCCGTCTATTATTATTCAATTCAAAATCTGAAACACTTGAACGATATAGTTACGTTACCAATGTAATCTTATCCGTGGGATTTCAACAAAATTAACAGAGACTGTGTTAATTATTTGAAGGGCATATTGAAGAATATTTTGAAATCAACTGACGAATCTTACTAAATATAACAACAATGGAGGAAATCTATTCACTCTTAAACCAGAATTAAAATAATTATGAGCTATTTTGCCGTTTATTATTATTTTTGCCGTTAACGACATGTGCACTTTTGACAAGGGGGACAATTCATATTGCTTCGTTTCACAGTTGATTGTGAACAAATAATTGAAAGAGAGAGAGAGAGAGAGAGAGAGAGAGAGAGAGAATTAAAGTTTAACGTCGCGTTCAGCAATATTTCAGTTGGCTTGTGCGGAGCCTCCTAACGGTCAAGAGGCGCGAAAGATGCGGTGTGAATCAGTGGGGGAACAAGGAGAGTAGGGACGTTAGTGACACAAGCAGTTTATGAGCGTATGATGGGCGCTGCTCATTGTGATATATCTCACCAACAAAACATGGAGATGCCTGATCGATATATCTATTTCAAACCTGTTTCTGCACAAAGGTTTCATGACATTGATTTAAATCGTCTGTTTTTTTTAACAGATCTAACAATTCGTCAAGTTCCCACAAAAGTTTTTCTGTTGTATTTTCCTTCGCTGTCAGCTTGACTAGTCGCAAATGAAAATGCAGAATGACCAAAATTGCCACCAGGCATGCGCAACTAGCGCTAGTAGTATAGAGCGGACGGATCCGGTCAACTTTTCCAGGGAGGTAACTCTTGGGGCCCTTTTTTCCAGGTTAAAGGTATAGGGAACTCCCCGTCATCTCCCCAAAGAAACCGAAAGCTACCTCCAACACAGGAGAGTTCCAATCTAGGGGGCGCCACCAGCTCAAGATCACTATAGTTCCGGAAAAGGGCCCCTGGGCATGTATTCTTCCGCGGTGATGCGGTCTGCCTCCGCGGAGAAAAAGTAGTCCCCAGACTTCAAATACGCTGCATGGTCCGATTGGGTCGAGTGAGGTATCAAAGTGAAGCATTCGTGAAGGGGCATCCAGTCATGGGTGGGTGTATGTAAAATTAAAATTTTTTCCCGAAACTATAAAAAGCGGAACACGGACTTTAACCCTAAAATAGGGGAAAACACCTATCAACCCTAGCCAAAAGGAATAATATCGGTCCCCGGGCTTATTGGGACCTGCCTATCAAGTCAATGGGGTGGGTGCATGTAAAATTAGGATTTTTTCCCGAAACTATAAAAAGCGAGACACGGACTTTACCCCTAAAATAGGGGAAAACCCCTATCAACCCTAGCCAAAAGGGCTAATATCGGTGCCCGGGCTTATTGGGACCTGCCTATCAAGTCAATGGAGTGGGTGCATGTAAAATTAGGATTTTTTTCCCAAACTGTAAAAAGCGGAACACGCACTTTACCCCTAAAATAGGGGGAAACCCCTATCAACCCTAGCCAAAAGGGCTAATATCGGTCCCCGGGCTTATCGGGGCCTACCTATCAAGTCAATGGGGTGGGTGCATGTAAAATTAGGATTGTTTTTCCCAAAATATAAAAAGCGGAACACGGACTGTACCCCAAAATAGGGGAAAAACCCTATCAGCTCTAGCCAAAAGGCCTAATATCGGTCCCCGGGCTTATCGGGGCCTGCCTATCAAGTCAATGGGGTGGGTGCATGTAAAATTAGGCTTTTTTTCCGAAACTATAAAAAGCGGAAAACGGACTTTACCCCTACAATAGGGGTCTGTATTATACAATATAAGGGGAAATGCCTCTATGGGGTATGGGGATGGTCAATTTTTTCGTGGGCTTTACTATGGCTTGTGGGGTCTCGTTTTTCTCGTCTCGCCAAGAAGATGACAATGGGAAGGGTCCCGGAGCGAATCGGTGAAATTTTTGGGAAAAGTCACCGAGGTCTGTATATAGGCTCATACTGGCTATATGGGGAGAGGGGTGGTCAATTTTTTTTGGTGGGTGTTACTATGGGTTGTGGGGTCTCGTTTTTCTCGTCTCGCCGAGAAAAACACAATGGGAGGGGTCCCGGAGCGAATCGGTGAAATTTTGGGGAAAAGTCACCGAGGTCTGTATATAGGCTCATACTGGCTATATGGGGGGAGGGGTGGTCAATTTTTTTTGTGGGTGTTACTATGGGTTGTGGGGTCTCGTTTTTCTCGTCTCGCCGAGAAAAACACAATGGGAGGGGTCCCGGAGCGAATCGGTAAAATTTTTGGGGAAAGTCACCGAGGTCTGTATATAGCCCCATGTAGTCCTATACTGGCTATATGGGGGTATAGGTTCAACCTGGGAAATTCACACACGTTCATTGTGATATGGGTTGTTTGGATTTGTTTTTCACGTCTCGTCATTTAGAACACGATGGGAAGGGTTTCGAAACGAAACGGTGAAATTTTTGGAAAAAGTTCACCGAGGCCTGGGTAAGCCCATAGGCCTATACTGCATGGCTATGGGGGTATAGGCCCATACTGGGTTGACGTTTTGTGGTCTAGGTGAGCCCCTAATGATCCTATGGTGTCGTATGAGGTCTTGTTTTGAAGCTCTCGTGGAGGAGCATCCGACTGCGCTAATGGTTCGTCCGTTTTCAATATTTTGCGCATGCGCAGTTTGGCCGTAGTATAGAAAGCAGGCATTTTGGGGGTACGTGGGGTGTGTTTGGGGTAGAGATGGACCGCTATGGGTCTGAATGGGTCGTGGGAGGTATATCAAAGTGAAGCTTGTGGGAGGTAGAGTCAGAATGGTGTGTTTTAAGTGCAAGTCTCGTCAATCTGCGCATGCGCTGTTGGTTGTAGTAAGTAAAGTTGCCATTTTGGGGCAGCACAAGAAGGTATTTGGGGTAGAGATGGACCATCCTTGGTCCGAATGCGTCCTGGGAGGTATCATTTTGTAGCTCTCGGGGTGTAGACCCCGATTTGGGGGCTTCCCACGTCACCAGTGACGTCATCGGTGACGTCATCAGTACGAGTAGTAGCGAAAGTGGGCATTTTAGGGCACTGAAGGATGATATTTGGGGTAGAGAGGAACCATCCTTGGTCCGAATGCGTCGTGGGAGGTGTCATCTTGTAGCTCTCGGGGGCACATCCCGATCTGAGGGATGTTCACGTCATCTGTCACGTCATTTGTGACGTCATCAATACGAGTAGTAGCGAAAGTGGGCATTTTGGGGCAGTGAAGGATGGTATTTGGTGTAGAGATGGACCATCCTTGGTCCGAATGCGTCGTGGGAGGTGTCATGTTGTAGCTCTCGGGGTGTACACCCCGATTTGAGGCATGTCCGCAGCATCTGTGACGTCATTGGTGACGTCATCAGTACGAGTAGCAGCGAAAGCGGGTATTTTGGGGCAGTGAAGGAAGGTATTTGGTGTAGAGATGGATCATCCTTGGTCCGAATGCGTCGTGTGAGGTGTCATCTTGTAGCAACGCCCGCCAACATCAAGCTCAATGCTTCAACGCCCTGGTGAAATGGCTCAGAGGCTCTGATTTTCTAGATATTCGATGGAATTGTCACTCATTCTTCGAAATGCAGTGACGTCCGTCGTTACGCCGTTACCGGAGAGAGTACAACAACAACAACAACAACAACAAGGATGAGACATGAGAGAACATTTTTACATCATACCCACGCTGGGGGAGCCGCGTTGGGTATATTTACAATTCAAGAAGACTCTTGTCCAATCAGAGGCCACCATTTGCATCTGTGATATTCGTTCCTGTCCGTTAGATGTATTCTTGTCCAATCAGAAGTCTCCATTTCAGAAAGTTCCATCTTCGGTCATGTTCGCTATGAACCGTTTATTCTAATCATCGTCGGGCAGCCCAGGATACCGTTGAGGCAACATATCCTCAGATAGTTGTTTGTGCATTCTGGGTATCTATCAGTGCATGGGTGAATACATTCACCCGATGGGAAGATTCCGTAATTTGGTGACGAAGAACGTAACATTGGTCACCCTCTCCACTGTCCACTTGGTGTTAGGGCGTTGTTGTTGGCCCATTCCAAGGGATCCACGGTGTCCAGTTTCTCCAGCATCGCCTCTAGCGACACCCGGTTAATGATGGTAAACGGTTGGTCAAATACCCGGATGTTACTGCTCGGGTAAAATTATCGGACTTGATCTGTGTCCTTATGCTGTAGCACATAACCAAACGCCAGATTCAACTTGAAGGTCGTAGTTTGATCGTTGAAGATGGCTTCCACGTAGTTGCGTAGACGGGTGAGGTCAGTCAGTCGGAAATTGTAGATATCTTGAATAGGGCGATGACGGTGGAAACAGTGCCGTATCATGGGCCAATGGCGCTGATAGATGTCACTCACTGGATGGGCGTCCTGTAAGAGATCGCTGGGAACATCCACCGCATCTTCCAGAAAATGTTCGTTGTTGTCAGGCGTATGACTGGGAACAGTAATGCTAGGGACCGGCTGGATATCTAGGCTCTTCTGAACTGTGGGTATAGACGGGCTCTCCGTGAGCGCATCACCAGTGGCATTCGTCTCCCCGGGCTCATCTTCACTAGGTCTGACCCTCATGGGTGCCTCTTTAGTGGAATCAAACGTTGGTGCTGTCTTAACTGACTGGGTCGTTTGAAGAGTTGACCACAACCGTTACATTGTTCCGTCGCGCCCTCGTGGAATGAGCGTTCGTGGCGCAGTAAATGATCCTCCCGATTGAATGACCGTGCGCAGGTTGTACAAGTATACCGAGCATCGTTGTGGGTGGAGGCCTCGTGGCGTCGTAAATTATCTAGACGAGTAAACAGCTTCTGGCAAGTTGTGCAAGAGAACATATCGGCTGTGGATCTGGAAATGATGAATGCCGTGAAAGTTCCCACTTTTGTACGTTTTTTCGTGACATTCGTGTCTTTTCGGCAACCTCCGTGTCTCTTCGGTCACCTCCGTGTCTTTTCGGTGACGTCCGTGACTCTTCGGGCACCTCCGTGTCTCTTCGGTAACCTCCGTGACATCTTCGGTCATCTCCGTGTCTCTTCGGTCACCTCCGTACCGTCAACGATCAGCGTGTAGACAAATAGAGTATGTACGGCATGTTATGGTATTCATCAGTGCATGAGTGACGCATTCAGCCGATGCGGGTGGTCGGTCAGCTTGGTAACGAAAAACGTAACATTGGTCACCCTCTCTATGAACCATTGTGTGTTGGGGCGTTGTTGTTGGGCCCATTCCAAGGGATTCACGGTGTCCAGTTTCTCCAGCATCGCCTCTAGCGACGCCCGGTTAATGATGGTAAACGGTTGGTCAAATACCCGGTTGTTACTGCTCGGGTAAAAATATCGGGCTTGGTCTGTGTTCTTATGCTGTAGCACATAACCAAACGCCAGATTCAACTTGAAGGCCGTAGTTTGATCGTTGAAGATGGCTTCCACGTAGCTGCGTAGACGGGCGAGGTCGGTCAGTCGGAAATTGTAGATATCTTGAATAGGGCGATGACGGTAGAAACAGTGCCGGATCATGGACCAATGGCGCCGATAGATGTCACTCATTGGATGGTCTTCGTGTAACAGATCGCTAGGAACATTTATGGGTTCGTCCACGAAGTGTACTTTGCCCTCCACGTCGTACAAAATCTGGCCCAAGGTCTTGTCGTCGGAATTTGACTGTTGAATTAGGGCGACATCATGATCGGCCCTCGTGCGATGGGTGGGAGTTCCCCCTGTCTCGATATTGGTGCCTCCGGGCTCTTCTACCTGCAAACGTGGCTGCGGAACAGGGTGTCGTGTGCGTTGGTGTCGCAGCAACTGACTGGTCAGTTTGAAAAGCCGACCACATTCTTCGCATGGACGCTTGGGTACTTTATGGCGTGCACGTGTGTGGCGCTGTAAATGATCCGGGCGCTGAAACGACAGTGTACATATCGTACAGCTATACCGGGCGGTTCCTTCGTGCTTGGTAGACTCATGGCGGTGCAAGTCGTGCAGACGAGTGAATGATTTCGAGCACGTAGTACAAGTGAACATCTTGGTGGTTGACAGAGTGTCTGATGAAACGGCCAGGCCGCTTCCCTTTTATAGCACGCTAGCTGGTATCATGTTCGGGCACCTCCGTGTCTCTTCTGGCACCTCCGTGACATCTCCGGTGACCTCTGTGACATCTTCGGGCACCTCCGTGTCTTTTCGGGAAGTGACAGAAGGGACTCGGAAGTGAACGACATTGTGGGAAAAACCCCACAGACAGGTCAGTACATGTGCTATCATGTTCACACTCCGTCACCGAAAAGACACGGACTGAAGATGGCGGACCTCGCCCGGTGGTGGTGGTGGTAGTGGGAGCTCCCGTGTGGCAGAGCTCTTGGATTGGAGCTCTTGGAGCTCAAAGCGTGTGGAGCTCAGAGCTCGGAAGTGACATTTGCATATGACCTCTGTGAGGTCACTTCCGCTTCCGTTCACGTGACCGGAACTGACCTTTGACCCCGGCGCGCGCTAACAATACCGGATAAAATTGCGCGCCGGGGTCAAAGGTCAGTTCCGGTCACGTGAACGGAAGCGGAAGTGACCTCACCGAGGACATATGCAAATGTCACTTCCGAGCTCTGAGCTCCACACGCTTTGAGCTCCAAGAGCTCCGATCCAAGAGCTCTGCCACACGGGAGCTCCCACCACCACCACCACCACCGGACGAGGTCCGCCATATTCAGTCCGTGTCTTTTCGGTGATGGAGTGTGAACATGATAGCACATGTACTGACCTGTCTGTGGGGTTTTCCCCACAATGTCGTTCACTTCCGAGTCTCTTCGGTCATTTCCCGAAAAGACACGGAGGTGGCCGAAGAGACACGGAGGTGCACGAAGATGTCACGGAGGTCACCGAAGATGTCACGGAGGTGCCCGAAGAGACACGGAGGTCACCGAAGATGTCACGGAGATCACCGAAGAGACACGGAGGTTCTCGAACATGATACCAGCTAGCGTGCTATAAAAGGGAAGCGGCCTGGCCGTTTCATCAGACACTCTGTCAACCACCAAGATGTTCACTTGTACTACGTGCTCGAAATCATTCACTCGTCTGCACGACTTGCGCCGCCAAGAGGCTACCAAGCACGAAAGAACCGCCCGGTATAGCTGTACGATATGTACACTGTCGTTTCAGCGCCCGGATCATTTACAGCGCCACACATGTGCACGCCATGAAGTACCCAAGCGTACATGCGAAGAATGTGGTCGGCTTTTCAAACTGACCAGTCAGTTGCTGCGACACCAACGCACACGACACCCTGTTCCGCAGCTACGTTTCCGCAGCCAGGTAGAAGAGCCCGGAGGCACCAATATCGAAACAGGGAGAACTCCCACCCATCGCACGAGGGCCGATCATGATGTCGCCCTAATTCAACAGTCAAATTCCGACGACAAGACCTTGGGCCAGATTTTGTACGACGTGGAGGGCAAAGTACACTTCGTGGACGAACCCATAAATGTTCCTAGCGATCTGTTACACGAAGACCATCCAATGAGTGACATCTATCGGCGCCATTGGCCCATGATCCGGCACTGTTTCTACCGTCATCGCCCTATTCAAGATATCTACAATTTCCGACGGACTGACCTCACCCGTCTACGCAGCTACGTGGAAGCCATCTTCAACGATCAAACTACGGCCTTCAAGTTGAATCTGGCGTTTGGTTATGTGCTACAGCATAAGGACACAGATCAAGTCCGATATTTTTACCCGAGCGGTAACATCCGGGTATTTGACCAACCGTTTACCATCATTAACCGGGCGTCGCTAGAGGCGATGCTGGAGAAACTGGACACCGTGGATCCCTTGGAATGGGCCCAACAACAACGCCCCAACACCAAGTGGACAGTGGAGAGGGTGACCAATGTTACGTTCTTCGTCACCAAATTACGGAATCTTCCCATCGGGTGAATGTATTCACCCATGCACTGATAGATACTCAGAATGCACAAACAACTATCTGAGGATATGTTGCCTCAACGGTATCCTGGGCTGCCCGACGATGATTAGAATAATCGGTTCAAAGCGAACATGACCGAAGATGGAACTTTCTGAAATGGAGACTTCTGATTGGACAAGAATACATCTAACGGACAGGAACGAATATGACAGATGCAAATGGTGGCCTCTGATTGGACAAGAGTCTTCTTGAATTGTAAATATACCCAACGCGGCTCCCCCAGCGTGGGTATGATGTAACATTGGGGAGAATAAACTATATGAAAAAACTTCTTGTTGTTGTTGTTCTCTCATGTCTCATCCTTGTTCTTGTTGTACTCTCTCCGGTCTGTTAAGGCGTAACGACGGATGTCACTGCATTTCAAGGAATGAGTGACAATTCCATGGAATGTCTAGAAAATCAGAGCTTCTGAGCTATTTCACCAGGGCGTTGAAACATTGAGCTTGGTGTTGGCGAGCGTTGCTACAAGATGACGCCTCACACGACGCATTCGGACCAAGGATGGTCCCATCTCTACACCAAATACCTTCCTTCACTGCCCCAAAATACCCGCTTTCGCTGCTACTCGTACTGATGACGTCACCAATGACGTCACCGATGCTACGGACATGCCTCAAATCGGGGTGTACACCCCGAGAGCTACAACATGACACCTCCCACGACGCATTCGGACCAAGGATGGTCCATCTCTACACCAAATACCATCCTTCACTGCCCCAAAATGCCCACTTTCGCTACTACTTGTATTGATGACGTCACCAATGACGTGACAGATGACGTGAACATCCCTCAAATCGGGATGTGCCCCCGAGAGCTACAAGATGACACCTCCCACGACGCATTCGGACCAAGGATGGTCCCTCTCTACCCCAAATATCATCCTTCAGTGCCCTAAAATGCCCACTTTCGCTACTACTCGTACTGATGACGTCACCGATGACGTCACAGGTGACGTGGGAAGCCCCCAAATCGGAGTCTACACCCCGAGAGCTACAAAATAACACCTCCCAGGACGCATTCGGACCAAGGATGGTCCATCTCTACCCCAAATACCTTCTTGCACTGCCCCAAAATGGCAACTTTACTTACTACAACCAACTGCGCATGCGCAGATTGACGAGACTTGCACTTATAAACACACCATTCTGACTCTATCTCCCACAAGCTTCACTTTGATACCTCCCACGACCCATTCAGACCCATAGCGGTCCATCTCTACCCGAAACACACCCCACGTACCCCCCAAAATGCCTGCTTTCTATACTACGAACAAACTGCGCATGCGCAAAATATTGAAAACGGACGAACCATTAGCGCAGTCGGATGCTCCTCCACGAGAGCTTCAAAACAAGACCTCATACGACACCATAGGATCATTAGGGGCTCACCTAGACCCCAAAACGTCAACCCAGTATGGGCCTATACCCCCATAGCCATGCAGTATAGGCCTATGGGCTTACCCAGGCCTCGGTGAACTCTTTCCAAAAATTTCACCGTTTCGTTTCGAAACCCTTCCCATCGTGTTCTAAATGACAAGACGTGAAAAACAAATCCAAACAACCCATTTCACAATGAACGTATGTGAATTTCCCAGGTTGAACCTATACCCCCATATATATATATAGTATGGAGCTATATTAGCCTATATACAGACCTACACGGTACTTTTCCAAAAATTTGACCGTTTCGCTTCGAAACCCTTCCCATCTTGTTCTAAATGACGAGACGTGAAAAACAAATCCAAACAGCCCATATCACAATGAACGTGTGTGAATTTCCCAGGTTGAACCTATGCCCCCATATAGCCAGTATGGGACCACAACCCATAGTAACACCCACAAAAAAATTGACCACCCCTCTCCCCATATAGCCAGTATGAGCCTATATACAGACCTCGGTGACTTTTCCCCAAAATTTCACCGATTCGCTCCGGGACCCCTCCCATTGTGTTTTTCTCGGCGAGACTAGAAAAACGAGACCCCACAACCCATAGTAACACCCACAACAACAAAAATTGACCACCCCTCTCCCCATATAGCCAGTATGAGCCTATATACAGACCTCGGTGACTTTTCCCAACAATTTCACCGATTTGCTCCGGGACCCTTCCCATTGTCATTTTCTTGACGAGACGAGAAAAACGAGACCCCACAAGCCATAGTAAAGCCCACGAAAAACATTGACCATCCCCAAACCCCATACAGGCATTTTCCCTTATATTGTATAATACAGACCCCTATTGTAGGGGTAAAGTCCGTGTTCCGCTTTTTATAGTTTCGAAAAAAATCCTAATTTTACATGCACCCACCCCATTGACTTGATAGGCAGGCCCCGATAAGCTCGGGGACCGATATTAGCCCTTTTGGCTAGGGTTGATAGGGGTTTTCCCCTATTTTAAGAGTAAAGTCCGTGTTCCGCTTTTTATAATTTGGGGGAAAAATCCTAATTTTACATGCACCCACTCCATTGACTTGATAGGCAGGTCCCATTAAGCCCGGGGACCGATATTAGCCCTTTTGGCTAGGGTTGATAGGGGTTTCCCCCTATTTTAGGGGTAAAGTCCGTGTTCCGCTTTTTATAGTTTCGGGAAAAAATCCTAATGTTACATGCACCCACTCCATTGACTTGATAGGCAGGTCCCAATAAGCCCGGGGACCGATATTAGTCCTTTTGGCTAGGGTTGATAGGTGTTTTCCCCTATTTTAGGGGTAAAGTCCGTATTCCGCTTTTTATAGTTTCGGGAAAAATCCTAATTTTACATGCACCCACCCATGACTGGATGCCCCTTCACGAATGCTTCACTTTGATACCTCACTCGACCCAATCGGACCATGCAGCGTATTTGAAGTCTGGGGACTACTTTTTCTCCGCGGAGGCAGACCGCATCACCGCGGAAGAATACATGCCCAGGGGCCCTTTGCCGGAACTATAGTGACCTTGAGCTGGTGGCGCCCCCTAGATTGGAACTCTCCTGTGTTGGAGGCAGATGACGGGGAGTTCCCTATACCTTTAACCTGGGGAAAAAGGGAGTTACCTCCCTGGAAAAGTTGACCGGATCCGTCCGCTCTATACTACTAGCGCTTCCTGACGTAAAATGTATGAGGTTCGCTTGATGACATGACGCTATCCTCGAGAATAGGTACCATGCCCAAGGACGGACGGTAAACACGAGATGAAAGGAATAAGCCCCTAAAAATTGAGACTGATAGACGGTAAGCTTGATGAGCGTGTACTCTTCAAGTTAAAGATTTGTAGACACCATATGCAAGCCCTTCTGTAATAATAATATTCAAAGAATGATAGCTAGCAAATCTGTTAATCTTTTTTGTCATAAAGTCGACACAGGAGTAATAATGTAGGTCTATGTATGATGTTATCTTCAGATAGACGGTGCTTCCCACCAAGTCGGAGAATGTGGAAATATTTCTCCTTCACAGTGTCAATCTACAGGATATAGTGGTATAATAAGCCCCTTCGGTAGATGATGGAGGTGTTACTGAAATCCAGAGACCCTATTTTGAGTCAATAAATATACTAGTGAATTCCCACACACAAAATAAGTATTTCGCCTTCGCGAAAACCTCAACGTTTTTGCTTTGACTTTTTTTCATGAAGCCAGTTTACCCTTGGGAAACCAGTAGCATTAATGTGCGCATGCGTATATTAAGATGTCGACGCACCCTCATAACAGGGGTTCAATACAGCCCTGACCGCAGTCGAAAGCACTAGCACAGTTTCGAAGACTATAAGACAGCTATTCGGTGTGGTCTCCGGAGCTGATTGAAACAGTCTATTGGCGAAGCTGACGTTTCGATTGGTCAATAATCGAGTCCAAAGGGGACCTTCCAAACAGTACAGCGATGTAGGGAAAGATGCTACTGAGTGACAATCCGCGGGTTCATTGTTTTATTTGCTATTTAGCCTGAAATGACGGAAAGCTAGGCTGTCATAACAACATCTACATTAGGCATATCTAGAACCATAAATTGGAACACGGCGCTTTGATTTGCGTGCAGCGACAAAGCTAATCATTCGATATATGATCGCCTGACAAGTTGTCACCCCTACACAGTTAGTTATAGGATCCACTGTATCACACACTATGGCAATTTTATACGCAAGGACTATATTCATGCGAAACACAAACAAAAATCAATAACATAAACTCGCTATCAGTGAAACCATGCAGTGTAGGTTATTTATGAGATTTTCGGAGATATTTTGTTAATGAGTAATGAGGTTATTACAGTGATAGAAAAGGGTTTGTATTGGCGGAGTAATCTCAACGCTGAGAGCGTGTTAATGATAATGTCGTGCCTTCCTGATATTGAGATCACAAATCTCACTTAAGTGGGAGGAATATCATTGGTTGAAACTAAACACACGAGTACATATTAGCCACACTATCCTCTGAAATAAACGTATGCGTCGCGCTCGATAGGAAGTCGCTAAATCGTGATTACCCCTGGTGAAAGGACGAAAGCGTGACAAATGAATAGGAATAAGCTCACCCATATAGGTTGAAGTGAAAGACAGCTGACGGGATAACAATGCATTTGTGTTTGTTCAGCACACATTGAATTAACAGTGCCGTGACTATGGTGTTCCATTTGTGCCAATTCGATCTCGCGCGTCGACTTGCAAAAGCCGACGCGCGACGCGAAAAGTCGACGTCGCGTTTTGAAACGCGACGTCGCCCTTTCCGTCGCGCGTCACGCGTCGACTTTTACAATGTTAAAGACATAGGCCAAAACTCGACGTCGTGTTTCAAAAGTCGACGTCGCCTTTTGGCCTATCTCTTAGCATTGTAAAAGTCGACGCGCGACGGAGAGGGCGACGTCGCCTTTCAAAACGCGACGTCGACTTTTTGCGTCGCGCGTCGTGCGTCGCCTTTTTGAAGAATCAAAACTCGACGCGCGACGGAAAAAGTCGACGTCGCGTTTTAAAAGGCGACGTCGCCCTCTCCGTCGCGCGTCGCCTTTTGCAATGTTAAAGAGATAGGCCAAAACTCGACGTCGTGTTTCAAAAGTCGACGTCGATTTTTGCCCTATCTCCTAACATTGTAAAAGTCGACGCGCGACGCGCGACGGAGAGGGCGACGTCGCCTTTCAAAACGCGACGTCGACTTTTTCCGTCGCGCGTCGCCTTTTGGTTTACAAAAGTGCGCATGTCTGGGGAGCATGTATTCCATATTGTTCACGAGACACAATAAATTATCAATCAAATTATCAATTGAAGTTTGCCACTATACGTTGTACAAACGTATTATATAAAATTCACAATCTTTGTTAACTTTCTTCTTTTATGTAAAGGTGTATGTGTGTTTGTACTGTGATGTATTATGGTATATTTCACCGTACTGTATGGTATGGTATTGTTTAGAATTGTATTGTTTTGTAATGTATTGAGTTGTAATATGTTGAATTGTAATATATTGTATTGTAATGTATGGTATTATTTTGCATTTTATTGTATTGTATTGTATCGTATCGTATAGTCTTGTTCTGTCTCGTATTGTTTCGTTGTATTGTGATTTGGGGTGTTACTTTCGAACGAAAAAAAAAAAAATGTTCACATCTGTGATTTCCGATCCTTGTAGCTTCTGATTGGTGTTGGTAATTTGCTGAGAATTAACTGCAACAAAGCAAGAATGGCAAGATATTTAACATACATGGAGACTATGTACATAATTTATTTGTTTAGCTGTCAGATATGTTATATTGCTGATTAATTTTAGAACACTGGTACCTGTGTTCCACAAAATGCACACCCCTCCATCGCGAGGACAATACGCATCTATTAGCTTGTCAATGTGTTCATATTTCGCCGGATTAATACGTAAAATAAATGAAGTTTCCAATAATGAACCAAAAGCTTATGTAAGTAACAGTTTTGCGGGAGTAACAGTAACGACTGGAAAAAACTAATTAGAAAAACTAATTAATAGCTTGTGTATCTCAAAGGAAATGTGGGATCTTACTGTTTTCCGACCGAAAACGAAAGTAAAATGACCCCACACCTCACCTTTACTTTGACAGCATATAGTCACTAGTCTAAAATGACAGAAAACAAAGCCACACTATTAAAAAGGGTTGTATGATTCGACATAAAATACAATGTGGCGCGTTTTATCAGGAGACATTCATCAGGATGTCTCCAGAATGTAAGATCTCACAGTTCCATTGAGCTACACAAACGATTAATTATTTTCCCTCTGTTTTCCAGTCGTTACTGTTAATCCTGCAAAATAGTTACTTACATACGCTTTTGTTCATTATTGGAAACTTGAATTTAATTTACGTATTAGTCCGGCGAAATAGTAACACATTGACAAGCTGATAGATGCGAATTGTCCTCTCGATTGAGGGTTGTGCATTTTGTGGAATACAGGTACCAGTGTTCGAAAATTAATCAGCAAAAAGAACATTTCAGACAGCGAAATAGATATATTATGCTGTACATAGTCTCCATGCGTGCAAAATATCTTGTCAGTCTTGCTATCTTGCAGTAAATTCTCACCAAATTACCAACACCGGTCAGGAGCTACAAGAATCGAAAATCACAGCTGTGAACATTATAGTAATACATGCTCCCCAGACATGCGCACTTTTGTAAACCAAAAGGGCGACGCGCGACGACTTTTTAAAAGGGCGACGCGCGACGCGAATGTCCGTCGCGCGTCGACTTTTCAAAAGTCGACGCGCGACGGAAAAAGTCGACGTCGCGTTTTGAAAGGCGACGTCGCCCTCTCCGTCGCGCGTCGACTTTTACAATGCTATGAGATAGGGCAAAAGTCGACGTCGACTTTTGAAACACGACGTCGAGTTTTGGCCTATCTCTTTAACATTGTAAAAGTCGACGCGCGACGAAAAGGGCGACGTCGCGTTTCAAAACACGACGTCGACTTTTCGCGTCGCGCGTCGTGCGTCGACCTTTGCAAGTCGACGCGCGAGATCAAATTGGCACAAATAGAACACCATACGTGACGGATAACTTCTCTTCCTTCACAAGGAATATGGCACGCACATTCCTTAATTATATACTATAGGATCGTTGCCGTTCTCTTCGATATCAGTATTTTTCTAAGACTGTAGTATTTACTGTAGAATGAAAACTGAACAACTTTTATGCCGAAATATTTTATTACATTTATTTACATATATGTGATTGTGAACATGTATATGATAAGATGTATAATATATGATAATTGAACTATCAGCGATGATGCGCGTACGCTCATTAACAGCTTGTGTCACTTACGCCCCTGCTCTCCTTGTCTCTCACACGATTCACACAGCATATTTCGCGCCTCTTGACCGTCACGGGGCGTTTTATCTGGTTATCCAATCACCGTGCCGTAGTAGCTCGGAAGATAACCAGATTCGTCATACTAACCACGATTGGCTAACTACTTCACGTGATCGAAATTACGCCACACTCACATTCATGCCTTCATGATAGTGAGATCACGACTCTCACGTAAGTGGAAGCCATTTCACTATTTTCACAGCGAGACTCCCTCTTATATCATCGCTTCACGGGACTTTCTCCGTCTATTATTATTCAATTCAAAATCTGAAACACTTGAACGATATAGTTACGTTACCAATGTAATCCTATCAGTGGGATTTCAACAAAATTAACAGAGACTGTGTTAATTATTTGAAGGGCATAGTGGAGAATATTTTGAAATCAACTGACGAACCTTACTAAATATAACAACAATGGAGAAAATCTATTCACTCTTAAACCAGAATTAAAATAATTATGAGCTATTTTGCCGTTTATTATTATTTTTGCCGTTAACGACATGTGAACTTTTGACAAGGTGGACAACTCATATTGCTTCGTTTCACAGTTGATTGTGAAAAAATAATAGAGAGAGAGAGAGAGAGAGAGAATTAAAGTTTAACGTCGCGTTCAGCAATATTTCAGTTGGCTTGTGCGGAGAGTCCTAACGGTCAAGAGGCGCGAAAGATGCGGTGTGAATCAGTGGGGGAACAAGGAGAGTGGGGACGTTAGTGACACAAGCAGTTTATGAGCGTATGATGGGCGCTGATCATTGTGATATATCTCACCAACAAAACATGGAGATGCCTGATCGATATATCTATTTCAAACCTGTTTCTGCACAAAGGTTTTACGACATTTAAATCATCTTTTTTTTAACAGATCTAACAATTCGTCAAGTTCCCACAAAAGTTTTTCTGTTATATTTTCCTTCCCTGTCGGCTCGACTAGTCGCAAATGAAAATGCAGAATGACTAAAATTGCCACCAGGCATGCACAACTAGCGCTTCTTGACGTCAAATGTATGACGTTCGCTTGATGACATGACGCTATCCTCGAGAACAGGCACCATGCCCAAGGACGGACGGTAAACACGAGATGAAAGGAACAAGCCCCTAAAAATTGAGACTGATAGACGATAAGCTTGATGAGCGTGTACTCTTCACGTTAAAGATTTGTAGACACCATATGCAAGCACTTCTGTAATAATAATGTTCAAAGAATGATAGTTAGCAAAGTCAACAATCTGTTCATCTCTTTTGTCATAAAGTCGACACAGGAGTAATAATGTAGGTCTATGTATGATGTTATCTTCAGATAGACGGTGGTTCCCATCAAGTCGGAGAATGTGGAAATATCTATCCTTCACAGTGTCAATCTACAGGGTATAGTGGTATAATAATCCCCTTCTGTAGATGATGGAGGTGTTACTGAAATCCAGAGACGCTATTTTGATTGGGATATTCCTAGAAGCACAATTCGAAGACTCACCAAAACATTCTCGTGTATTTCTTAGCAGAGAGCTGCTGCATGCATAACTGATTTATAAAGCACCATAACACCGCGTTGGGTTAATTATGGTGTTCTATTTGTGCCAAGTTTCCGTCGCCTTTTCAAAACGCGACGTCGCCTTTTGAAACGCGACGTCGCGTTTCGAAACGCGACGTCGTGTTTCGAAACGCGACGTCGCGTTTTTAAAACACGACGTCGCCTTTTGGAAAACACGACGTCGCCTTTTGGAAAACACGACGTCGCCTTTTAAAACGCGACGTCGCGTTTCTTTCCTTGTTTTTGCATTGTAAAACTCGACACAACGGAACACGACGTCGCGTTTTCAAAAGGCGACGTCGTGTTTCACCCACGTCTTGTTTGGCAATGTTAAAAGATAGGAAAGAAACGCGACGTCGCGTTTTAAAACGCGACGTCGTGTTTTTTAAAAGGCGACGTCGCGTTTTCAAAAGGCGACGTCGCGTTTCAAAACGCGACGTCGCCTTTCGAAACGCGACGTCGCCTTTCGAAACGCGACGTCGCCTTTCGAAACGCGAC
>JAVTVY010048743.1:0-23091 GCA_036873755.1 Hanleya hanleyi
AATTACTGTAGCTGCCATGAAATAAATGAGATTTTTTTTTTATTTCTCCTGTAGAGTTATGGAAGTTGGGCCACATCTGATGGTACCTGGCCTTGTCCAATCTGTCAGAGGCTGTTACATTTAACAGCAGGTTACCCTTTGACAAAATGTGTCAGATGGAGATATAAAGAAGTATTGACCTCTCGTCTTTGGGGGATTTACCCACATCTGGTAAGACCACCATGCTCGTCACATCAATACGGAACTTGTTCAACAACGACACCATTCTGTAACAAAAACAGGTACATGCTGTATATCAGTTATATAAACGTAACAGCATGCTCCTAACATGCCAAATAAACAACAGAAATAGTTTCTAAATTTCACTGTTGCTGTGGTTGTTGCATTTTCAGGAAAGCCACTTCAGGCTGAGAAATATGCACTTGGTTCATACGTTCCCCCTCCTGCCTATGCCAACAGCATGGGGCATATTTTTAACTATTGCCAACTATTATTGGTGTTAATATGGTAAATATGCATCAAATTATCTTACTATAGTCCTCAATCTAATTAAAATTAAATCCTATCTGCTCCCCATTTGGATACTGTCGCTTGTAGGATCTAACAGGCTTGCAGTAACTCGCGTGTTAACCAATCCCGAGAACGCTTCATAGTGCTTTGAAGGGAACATTGATGACAAAGAAGTTTTGGTTGGCTCAGCCGAATTAGCCGGCTCGCTGGCGGAGTGTCTTTTCATGTTGCTGTGATCCCGACATTGTGGCGCCATAATACGGGGTAAATATATGGACTGATCTTTGGTGTGAACATTGGGGGTAAATGGACACCGTGCACCTATCTCCCCTCCCCGACTGCAAATGGATGAGTCCAGATGCGACCATGATGTCATAATGCTATTAGATATCCATGGTATGGGCGCTCAGAACACCAAATTCGATTGAAATACGTAAGATCCTATATAGCGACATGTACGATTGGGGAGCATTGATAGGATATTAATTTATTAAGATTGCTATAGTCCTAGAAAGGACCATTATGTTTCATGATAATTTTGACAACTTCAAGTCGAAAATAGCCCAGTTATCACCGATTAAAAATATCCCTCCTACTGTAGACATAGGAAGGAAAGGTATAATACGAACCACAATTTTCGCCGGGAGTCACACCTAAATGCACCCACCTTTTGTCTAAGAATAACTGTGGGAAAGGCAGATTCAAACTAAAGCCAACAAGGCAATAGACAAGACCAGATATTCATGTAAAAGATATTCAGTGTACACTCACTGCCTTTGCTCGCGGTCCAGTTCCCCTTTCTTGGTGCCGGCAGTGAACACCCTCAGTTTAGAGCTGCTCCAGTTGGATTTGGTGGACAGGATGTATGGTATGAGCAGGGTCAAACCTGGGGAATATTGAATCAGCTCGTAAGTACAAGGCAGAAGAACAGTAAATAAAGTAACTATCCAATCAAATTCAATTATTATCCCAATATTTTTGGACAGAAATTCAGTGCGTCTTTCTTAAGAATTTAATCACCTCATGAATCAAGAAACAATGAAAATACAATCATAATTATTTATTTCCATGATTTTTTGACAATTTGACAATGACGTAAGCTTCAGGTTCTAATCAATTTGATCACCCCCTGATATCTATTGGTGAGACGTCAAAATGACCAGTGACCTTGACCTTTGACCTCAAAATTAATAGGGTTCCTCTTTGACCCATGGTTAGGAGTAAAAATCAATAGACTTCTTTCTTTGCCTTCACAATCCACATCTCTGAACTGTACTTATAGCATAGACATAACAATTTTCAATGATATACATGTACTGGTTTTTCGACCAGTGACCTTGACCTTTGAACTTTTGACCTCAAATGAATAGGTTCATACTTTATGTAAGAATCACGAGACAATGCATACAATAGCCAAGTCTGGGATACAATAGCCAAGTCTGGGGACAACAATGTGTCTAGACCGGTGCCTTTTCAACGACACAAAAACCTAGACAATAGTTCCTACATGAAGTATCGACCATGATCAGGGTTCCTCTTTGACCCATGGGAATGAATGGTATAACCAAAGGTTGGTACCATATTCACGAACTGGAGATGGAGAAATAGCATGAAAAAGCTAAATTTAACAGACTGACAAAGAGAAGAAAATCACTATCGCAATATACGACTGCATCTTTAAACGGACGTATAAAGAAATGGGTCTCTCCAAATACAAACCTCCGTCGTCAAAGAGCCACCAGACATCGATGGTTCCCTTCTTCTGTTTACGGTGGAATAGATTCATGCCTTTGAGGAGATCTTTGTTAATCATGGGCTTTTCACTGCAGGACAGGGACAGATTGATGGCTTCTGGGGTGGTGGTACCATCCCTGCTACTCTCCCCCTCGCCCCTCAGACTCTTCCGCTCCAGGGTGGGGGTCAGGTTAGGGGTACAAGTCGGCTCATCATAAACTATCTCTGTTTGAGTTGAATAGATAGAAGTCCAGTTAATACATATATCAATGATGCTGTCAATGATGCTGTCCAGTGACTGTTAAAGGTGAAAGCAAAGGTTCAACTTTTCCAAGTTTTTTGGCCGTATTTTGATTGAATGTATATGGTTCAAACATCAAGGACAGTTTAGAAGAGAATGGAAAATCGGTGAACGATGACCTATCTGAAAATACACATCACGTGTGTCCCTTGATTTTGGCTTGTTCAGAAAATGATGACGTCAACTAGGCTTATAATCTGGAACCCATATGCATGAAATGTGGTCTTTATTTGTTAGGGAATGTTTCCGAACGCACTACGTCGTGTCATGCCCACAAAATATCCCATGAACAAAGAATTTGTACTCATTGTTCTACAGGTGCTGTTGAAAATGAAATCCATTTTCTCTTGCATTGCCCACACTATGCTGAATTGCGTCAAAAGCTTTTACCGATATCAAAAGAAATTTCCCACATTTTGAAACTATGTTATCTGATGAAAAATACCATACAATAATGACAAATAATTTTCCGTCTTTATGCGGAACTGTCATGGTTATGTTTATCATTGCATGCAGTTACGAACTTAAAACATTGTACATATCCAACTGAATTTGTCTATTATTTATATGTTATATCTTTGCACTGTCTTGTATGGGTGTATGCAATAAAGAATTAAATTGAATTGCCCACATGACCTAGTGAGTCTAGATGACATCACTGATTGCAGTGAATATCGAGAGTAATATTGGATATTGAAATTCATTTGCATATCACCTTGTTTGCATTCGTTTGCAACTGATAGTTAACCATTTAGACCCTATCCTGTGTACAGGAAACTGTCACATGTTTTTTATTCTACAGCCTTACACAGGCCTGCAGGTGGCTCACAGTGAAAATATAGGAGAAAATATAGGAGGAAATTTGCAAAAATATAGGAGAAATATAGGAATTTTCTGAATAAAATATAGGAAATGAAGGAGTGTAAGACAGGTCTGTACTACATTGTATGTTCCAAACTTGGTAGTTTTCTGGTGTTTAATCAAATTACTTTCACTGAATGCGGTCATGGTGGTGGTCTTTCAGGTGATCTTTTCAGGTGGTCTTTTTGTTCATGAGAAAAAGTCAAAATATAGGAAATGCAGGAGGTTTTGAGTAAGATATAGGAAAATATAGGAATGACTCGAAAATATAGGAAATATAGGAGGTACTTGAAGCCTGCTTAGATTACCCTGCTTAATTTAATTCACTGAATTCACTTGTTCATCTTTGTATTCTGCATATACAAAATTATTAAGTGGAAATAATATAATATTAAAGGGAAGAGCTCAGCACTAACTTGAGAAAATTATATTGAGGCAGAAATGAATTTCAGCTGGAGGGCAAGATTGAATAAATTTATCCTTCTTCAAGAAATAAACACTTGTATACCAGTAACTGGGATCTTACAAATACTTGGGTTAGAATATGGTAATCCCTCTAATAATTCAATCGCCCTATCAAAATTCAATCACCCCCAATTTTGAGGACAAAATTCAATCGGGGATCCTGATAAATTTGATCAACCTCTAAAATCATTGAAAAAAAAACTGAAGAAATTGTGAGTTATATGCAAGATTTTAAACAATTTTGTCAACTTCCTGTTCCAATAAATTTGATTACACTCACTCAAGATTTTATTTTGGGAAATTTTACTTCCTGTGATTGAATTAATAGAGGGATTAATAGCCCAATTCGGAAAGGGTTTTATCTCCCTTGTTCCACTAGGGTCGTATTGGTTCAGAGAACTTCCGGTAAGTGCATAAGGCCCTCACAATTAGTTTGAGTAATTACATATTCTATTTTTTAAGACAATTATTTTTATAATGTACACATATACAAGATCTATCGGTTCATGTAGAAAGTGGAAGCAGAATAGTTTTTCAAACAGATATTCTGGAATAGTTTATCAATTTTTATATTATTCAAAATAATTGCGGGTGCCTTTGGTAAAAGTGAAACCGAGGCGACTACTTCCCGGAAGCAGTGTTTCATACCTCTAACCTTAAAGAACGGCAGTTATTCAGAGGGAAATCGTACACTTTCCGGAAAGGGCTATAGAGGGATGTACCGTAAACTGATATTACCAGCTGATGTAAATGGCAATGACATGAATGAAGGTGAACAATGTTAATACCGGTTATGTTCAACAGGTTACATCGTGCGTATGTAATCACGGTAAACTGATAAGGAGTGAGTAATGGGGTTTAACTGATAATTGCCGATTAGACTCGAACATGTACCTTTACCAGGATCAGACATTGGGACTTTATAGAGACAAGCAATATAGGGACAAGCAATAAGAGATTGGTTGGTTGTTTTGAATTTTAATGTCGCACCTAACCTTATTGGTCACACGACGACGATGAGCCAAACAAACATACCCTAACAAAACCGTAATCCTAACAAAAACCAACTAAAACTAAAAAAAAAAATTGAATTTCGAATTTTGAAAATTAGGCTCTACAGACACCGATCACAATGGATCCTCAGAGAGCCCAATCTGTTTGGTACTTTAATCTACCTCCTGTGCCAGACAAACATGGTATGGTAAACCATGCTGCCCTAAGCTGGAGGGCAGCAATAAGAGAAATTCTTACTGTAAATGAATGGGTGAATATATTTCAGGAGGTTTGCTTTTTTTTTTTGAGAAAACAAAGAAGTCGTGTATCTGCAGAACTTCAGCGATTTTCTAGAAGAAGTGAGCTTTGTGCTTTACTATATGAAACGTTACCATGGTTACTGAAATCTCATGGTTCCCATCTCAACCTATGACCCACCACCAGCCAATCAGAATGCACTAAATTGGTGACAAAATGCCTGTCATTGCTTGTCCCTAGTGAGTTCACTGAATCGAAGGCAAGGTATATACAAGTCTCGAAGTGCAAATCGGAAAGAGAGGGGTAATTAACTGAACAGCAACTGAACAACAACCAGTGGGAGAAGGACCCACAAAAGAAGCCGTAGATTACATAGTACCACTATCACGGCTGGCAAGTCTAGATCTTGGAGTGGGCATGATGTCTGAAAGAAATATTTGGCACAGTCACACAGAATGTTCCTCTGTCCACCGAGTCAAGTATCAAGACTCTGATCTGTTAATCGGATCGCGAGTCATGCCGCGGGGTCTTCCGTGTGTCATTCAGGTAGATAAACACCGTCGGAAACAGACGAGAAAATTACATTCACTCTCCCCAAATCCCCACTATCGTAACATATGGTCCTATCGGTTTAGAATGCCACCAATTTTAGAAGTTACAAACACTTACTTGCACTCGAAATGCGGCAGAGAACAGAATGTATCCAGAGCACGAATCTGGCTGCCATGTCATTTTCTTGTCTACTCGAGTTCGCTGAAAAGGTACGAGTCTTTTCACAAGTCTTGGTTGTTCTCCACAGTTTCGTAGCAATTGGTGACCGAAAAGCGGACCCATGGTCTATTTCTTGCCAAAACATCTATAGAATCTCTGGAGTGCACCCCTTGTCTTGCAATTTAATGGGATCACATTTTGTCCTTGTGTGAAAAGACTCTTACCTTGTCAGCGAACTTGAGAAGACGAGAAAATGACATGGCAGCCAGATTTGTGGATCTGGATACATTTATTATTCTGTTCTCTGCCGCATTTCGAGTGCACACTGTAAGTGTTTGTAACTTCTAATATTGGTGGCATTCTAAACCGATAGGACCATATGTTACGATAGTGGGGATTTGGGGCGAGTGAATGTAATTTTCTGGTCTGTTTCCGACGGTGTTATCTACCTGAATGACACATGGGAGACCCCGCGGCATGACTCTGATTAACAGATCAGAGTCTTGGTACTTGAGTTACTGTCCACCAATCTGGTTAACAAGAATACAATGCCTGTGGAAAGGGCAGGTTAAGTCGGACTGATATATGAATACATCAACACTCACATCTCTCATTTTTCAGTCAGGGAACCAGCTTACAGAAGTTATAAAAGTTATAACCTATGTAGCCAAGTTATCAACTATAGCAATAACTTTGAGAAGTTGTTCTGCCCATTTCACCAGAAAATGTTTCTGGAAGGAAATACGACAAAAAGTTGATTTTCTAATGTAAACTTGGCAAGGTTACACTCCAAATACACATGAATACATGTACTGAATCAGCAGAGTACCTGATAACTTTAGAAGCTGAGTGAGTGAGTGAATATGATTTGCCATCGCTTTTAACACTATTCCAGTCATATCACAATGTTTGGGTCCTGTTCCTTTTCACACCCGGAAACCTGACGGGTAGGGTCCTATTCCTTTTAACACCCGGGACCCCATAAGTGGGGTCCTATTCCTTTTCACACCCGGGAACCCCACAGGTGCCCCAGTTAGTCGCCTCTTACGACAAGCTCTCTGAGGCCTATTCTTACCATGACCTGGAGTGTGCACAATGACACCCCCGGGTCAGTGCCCGGGAGCCCCACGGGGCAAATTTATAAGGATATATAATGTCAATTTGCGCAGTAAACTAAAAGATTGTAGCTCTTCAAGTATGAGTGATACCGGCTTCATCAACCTTAAAGTATAACTGGGGTATTTGTGTAAGTGTACGTCCTATTCAAGATAACGATGTGAATAACAAAATGTAATACAACTTTTCGCCAACATTTTACTCGTAGTCTGTGTCAGACGATTTTCTACAGGGGAGAGAAATCTTTGTCTCTTTTGACGTCAGAGATGACGTTGACGTCATAGTTCGAGTGTGCTGCACAGTCTGCGGGACGTCGTGGCAATGCAGAGAATTGAACAAATTTGCATCATTGTTGCACTGTGACATGGTTAATAGTTCCATAATAATGTCACAAGTTTTGACATGCTTGTAGCGCTGTGCCCTAAATTAATAACCTTGAAATTGTTAAAATTAGGCCATTGTCACTTGATTAGTTGTTTAGCATGACCAGCATCTATATTTTGAGGGCAAATAATTAAAATAGATGAGGGAATCCCTCATCTACTGTAATTATTTGCCCTCAAAATCCCGGATTTACATTTTCTTTATAGTCATATACAATTGGTTTGCAATTTAATAATTAATAATCAATAATTATCGCATCTAGCATGTGTATTTAAAAAATCAAGGCCACGCTAAACAACCAATCAAGTGACAATGGCCTTAAAGTTGTAAAACAAGAAACAGGGTATAAAACCTATAATTTGGAAGATTATATGACGTAAAATTGCAAAAGTACCACATTTACACTCTAATGTCTCTTCTTTTATACATAACTGAAGGGAAAATCTAGGATGCAAGGATATAAGCTGTTGAGTAATAAATGTATGCTATCTAGGTAATAATCTCATGCTTATGTAACTTTTTTGAATGTACCACATCCAAATTTAAGGCATGAAGGTTGTTAAACATACAATCATGTAGTAAATTAAAGGGTTGTGCTAAATGAATTAACACAGGTTATTGCACTCTGACTTCATTACTGGTCAAACTACAATGTATCATTAGTGAGTGAGTGAATAGACTTTAACGTCGCTTTCAACAATATTTCAGCCATATCACGACGAACCAACTAAGCAGCACCCAGCCCAGTTGTGTTCCTGCTACTTCAAAGAAGAAATCTTTGAAGCAGCATGGAACCAGACACCCTCCATCCACCCTATAAAACACACAGACAGGACGCTTACATGATGCAATAAAGACAAGTGATATTACAGCGCTAGACATCACATTATCAAGTTCCTGTTGCTTCTCAGCAAAATGCATTGAAGCAACAGGAACCTGAATCATTATTTTGTCAACAGTGAAGATTTTGATGTAATCACGTGTGGAGGTTATTATAATTTTATAACTTTTGCAAGTTGGTCCCCTGACAGCTTTAGTTCTACCGACTGACCAAGCACAAGCACTGGATTGAGTGTCTCCCAGTACACTTGTACGAAGCGATGTGAATCGGAGATGTGACACTGCAGCTGGCAGACATTATACCCCATCTTAGCTTGCTAAGGGCATTTCACGTTCCACTTAACACTACCCTTAGCTCAATGGCTTCGTTCTCCGTGTATTTCGCCCCATGTCAGCTTCCCCAAGCATCAAGTCACATGTCCGCTCTATTTAAACGAGCCAATGAAATTATCCGTATTCAAATATTTTGACCTGGGAATCTCAGATGTGAGACATGTCGATTGCACTTAAGTGCTCGAGGCGCAAGACTGTGGGAGACCAAACCGAAGTTGTGCGAATTAGCTATTTTATTTCTCACTCTAATGGAGCATGCTTCTTTGTTTTTCTTAAGAAAAATCATGTTACAAACGGCCTAACATATTAGAAAAAAAAATAAAATCGGCGGCAGTTCACAAGAAAATGATATGATTTTTATTTTGTGATTGGGGCACTTCGAGGCCCACCAAGAGATCATTTCAATCGATCACTTTCTGGAGGTGTGTCTTCATTTTATGAATGTGATTGCGCCGATGTCGGGTCTCACGGGACCAATCGCATGTGACCATTTGGGAAATGCCCTAATACACTCAGATATCACCTGTTACCGCATGGCTATGAGCAGAAGTTTCTACGTATGATTGTGCCATGCGTTCGGATGATGATTATACCCCGACTGACCAGGGCACTTTCATTGTCGCTGAAAAGGACTCCCGATGTTTATTGCCAGCTCTTCCTCGATCTTCAATCACAGTTGCCGTATTATACAGAGATACTAACGACACTACCAATGGCTGTCATGTGCCGGGTCACATGACTCTTCACACTCATGAATAATGTATGCCTGGCACACTACAAATGCATTTATATTAAAGCCAGAGGCGATGTGGTAGAACATCCAAGGCGGTGCAAGAAAAGGCATTTTGGACAGCTGTAACAAAATAAATAGAACCCTGCTACAGGATGGAGGTATATTAATACATGTTTACTGGGACAAGATAACAAAACTTGTCATTTTTGAATGTGATAATATTTCAAGATCAGTGACCATTATATTTGCAGGACAGCTGACAGAGGCAGAACTTCAATGTTGTAATCGATACATACAATTTGCAGACCATAATATGAATCCCACATTGATATCTAGCTGTATGTATTGTTCCATATGACGTTTTATCTCAGGAGCCGCGGAGCACATTGAAAGTGGGGAGCCTGAACTGTATATCGGCCATGTTAAATGCTGGACTGGTGCTATCTAGTACTTAAAGCATTGCGGTCTCAAAGAGTGGGGGTGGGGGTGGTCAGAAGTCAGCTCCCCCCCCCCCCCAGGTTCCGCAGCCCCTGTATCTGATTAAGATTAATATTAACAGTTTTAGAAACTCTCGGGGTCTGATTCAGGTTGTTTTTGAACCCATTATAATGGGTTTGGGCGCCACTAGATTGGGCGCTCAATTGGGCAAAAAAAAAAGGAAAAAAATTTCTTCTCTGAACATGTTGAAACCAACGGTAATGCAAGTAATGTTGCTAAATATCAAGTTGTCAGGCTGCATTTAGAGCATTTAATACATGTACTCCTAGAGCTTCGGCACTTCAGCACATTTCACTATGCCGTAATGGCCAGGCTTCACATCTCAAACTGAAAGTAGGTCCGGACTCCATGCGGCAGCGTTGAAGTGTCTGGTTAAAACTATGTTGCAATTTATGATCAGCTACTCAAAATATTGAATAAAAGACAACTGATCTGATGTCCCCAGATGCAATGTGGGGAATACGTGCAAAAGTGCACCCCCTCCCCCCCCTGTAGGTGCTACCTATGAGGAGCAGTTCATGGGAAGCAATGCCATCATTTTGTGTTAAGGTATGCGAGTAACAAATTTGGAAAGAATAGTTCTTTCTAATTTTATAGCAACTTCTGACACACGAATAAACAAACAGACAAAGAGACAGATTCCAATTCCCCAGACTCCTTCATGCCACTTTCACGGTGACAGGGAAAATAGTTTACCTTCCTCCATCAGATCTTGTAGAGCCTCCTCCGTCATGACGTGACAGTCAAAACCTTCCTTCACCCGCAATATACCCACACCCATATGGAGGTCAAAAGCATCGCTGAAATCAGCAACAGTGATAACAAAAGTGACCAAGTCAACATGGAGAAGGAATGACCAGATTGTTCTCACAATAAATGTGGTACGGTCACACAATAAATGTGGTAAGGTCACACAATAAATGTGGTAAGGTCACACAATAAATGTGGTAAGGTCAATCGGAATAAGAGACAGCATCACAGAGTGCAGCAAATCCTTGTTTTATATATCTTGGGTCATTATTTTATCTGAGATCTGAAAAACGTAATAAACTAGAATCAGAATATTAAAATATGCTGTTCCAGAAAGAGTACATGTATATACCATCGTGCACAGAAATACTTTGTATTATCACCTACTCTTGCCGCATGTTATATGTATGAAATTGGCCTACATGGTGGAGAACAAAAGGTTGTTTAAGGATAACAACTTCTTTTATTGCTCTGAGATGCTGACATTTCACTGGAGACACTTCCAACCAGGGCTGCATCTATGAATTTTTTGCAGGTTCCGATCCCAAACTCCCAGTTCCCATTCGTAATTCATTATTGAGGGTCTAGTTTTCGTTAGTGAATTTTGGCTCAAGTAGGCTGTGATCAATCACAAAATTGAGGTTTATCAGCATAAAATTCAATACCCAGCTATGCAATAAGATCGATATCAGAGCTCTTTCTAAGACTATTTCCTTCAGAAATCCTTTAAAATTGAACAACAAAAGCAAAGCTTTCATTTTTTTTTTTCATTTGAGTTTTGGAGTCGCCCATACATTTTCCGGAACTTAATTGGCTCTCGATGCAGCCCTACCAACTTTCTATATGCTAATGTCAAAACTTTCTCACATCAGCTTTGAGAAAGTTGGAAGCATCTCCAACAAAATGTCAGCCCCTGAGGAATAAAAGAAGTTGTTATCCATAAAATAGCCGACTTCTATATGCCCATCAATACATATACTGGATATTTGAAGTTATCTCCCCACATATACTGGATACTTGAAGTTATCTCCCCTTTTCACTTACTGTATCACATGGAAGTATTCATCAACCTTTCGAGGTTCGTCCATCTTCCAGTTGTTTTTGAAACCTATCAACAGCATATTAGGTCGCATCTTCCCAATTCCCACGGACTGAAAGTATACCAAAGATTATTGGTGTTCAAGTAGCAATATCAGGTGTTCAATCTGTCAAAACTGGGGTGATAAGTTACTTGAACACCCAGTATTTCTACTTGAACACCTATGTAAAGCCCATTGAAAAGGAGGTGATTAAAAAAAAAGAATACCTAGTGAGAGACAATAGAGTCATAGTTTGGTTGACCCATATACGTAGCTCGAATATCTAAAGCCCGGCGTACACGAGCGCAGGAAATCACAAGCAACATGATATTTGAACGCGTGTGACTGAATATCTCGAAAATCATCCTGTGTGCGGGGAAGTGGAAACAGGAGATTTTGACGCAAGCAACAGGATCCAAAGTTTCAGCGTGTTTAATTTTCGGCGACAGAATCTCCGGATAAATTTGCGCCGGCGACAGAAGTTGCTCGTGTGCGGTGAACGGGAAACTTTTTATCCTGTTGCCGCAAACTTCAGCCAATCAAAAGTGAGGTGGATATCATGTGATGATACATGAGTGGTCAAAATGGCGGCGCCCTCCGTCATGTGACAGCATTTTACCACTGTTTTGCAAGGGCAGCTCATGCAGAGTGGCAACACTGTCGCCTTGTGTGCGGGCAAAGCAGAACAAGGATCCAAAATCACCGGCGTCCAAATATCTTGTTGCTTGCAATTTCATGCGCTCGTGTGTGCCGGGCTTAACGTGGCGGTGCTCGTAAAGCTAGAAATTTATTTTAACCAGCCTTACTCGATCTATAAATAGCTAAGACATACCTGCATAAGGTTCTGTGAGCCGAGCCTGAAGGATGTGGCCGAGACAACCGTGTAGAAAGCCTTGACTTTCCGCTTGTGAAGCCAGCAGTATGTAGTGGATGAACTAATCCTCAGGGACTTGAGGTGTTCACCTTGTGAGCCCTGAGGATTCAGAGGAAAGTTGAAATGATCACACCAGTATCTTTACTCTTTCAGTGAATTCTTTTAACCTTATATCAACCAGGGCACCAGGAACAACCGGGGGTGTGCCAGGGATGGGACATAAGCTATAGGGGCTGTGGCCCGCAGGAGATATCGCATGTTGATCCTGGTGCCCTGGTCATGGGGATCTGGTCGTGGGTTTCTCTGCAGGGTAACCAGTCAATTGGTGACATAACTATACAGATGCCAGGCCTTGCTTTCGTCAATTTTCATAGGTATCCATTTGGGTACAATTTACACAATGAAAAATTCATTATCATAACCTATTTAATTCTATGGTTAGTGTGTTCATTTGTCTTCTAGTAAGCAGGTTGCATGATTTAGAGCCACCAGATGCAATTTTGATTGGGGGGTTATAGGTGAGGGTCCGGGGGCGGCTTGGGGGCGCTTTAGGTGAGGGTCCAGGGGTCGCCTATGCCACGGAAGCTTCTGGGGTCTAGTTCTGAGATTTCTGGCATGAATAAAATCACTCTTTACCCAGGTATCTTTACGAGTATGGATGCCCATCGAAAAGCAAGATTTGGAAGCGGGGGGGGGGGTTGCTTTATAATAATATCACACTCAATGTTGTTTCACTCAAATGCTGACAGTCAGTACCCGGAGAGAACCACCACCCGTCGGCAAGTAACTGACAAGCTTCCACACATGGACCAGCTGTGCCGGTTCAGCGGTGTAAGGCTAGCGGTAACGAGCAAAGCACCTTAGACCACTCGGCCACCGAGGGCGACCTGGATGTACAGGGCATTATCATAATGGAGGAGAGCTATTGAATCATGGATCTGACAACAATAGAAGTACATACCTCAAGAATATGTCCACATATCATCATGCTGATATTCTTGGTCATGTTGGAGGCAAAGTCGACGAGGGCAGGTCTGTTACTAGGGTAACCTGTGAGCACCAATATCTGAGGTCTGAAATCACGAAATCGCGGTTTGCATCAGATATGAAGCTTACAGCCTCTATAAAGTGAACACTTGTGATATCTGACATAAATTCAGCATCAATTGAGTCTATATTTTCTCTAGTTGGTTTAATTTGGCAAAAGAAAGTGTCAGTCTAACTATTTTGTTTGATGGAGTTGAGAGTTGATCAGTTACATTGTACATGACTACTTCCCAGATTTTACCTTATTGGAAATTATTTTTGTCAAAATAACTGGGGGTTTGCCCTTTAAATACCAAAATATTCATCAGCCACTACTGTACGGTTCACAACTGAACAGTACTGGCAGGAAAGGTCCAGTTACTTAGCATCCGCTGGTTACCATCCGCTGGTTACCATCCGGTGGGCGACTGGACAGTACTTTTCAGTTGGCAACTGGACGGTTACTATAAAGTTACTGTATGGTAGCTGGTCGGTAAGTGTCAGGTAACCAGCAGGTGAATAACCTGTTACCATCTGGTAACTGAACAGTACCTGCCAGTAAGCAGCCAGTTACTGGTTCATTTTTAAATGCACAGTACTGTGAGGCGACCTTTCCTGCCAGTTCTGTCCAGTTGTGGACTGCACGGTACTGGCTGGTGAAGGTAACCAGCTGGAAATGCAGGCCTCTCATTTTGAGGCGAGTGATTGTATCCTTTAACCTTAATCACTCTCCTCAGAATGAGAGGCCTGGAAATGGCTGGTGAAAGTTTGGCTGTGTTAACTTTGTACAAAAATATATACATATACATGTACAATTCCTTCCAGCAATCATTTTGTCTATTAGCATGTTTAGGATGAATAAAATTTTTCTCTAGCTTCGAATTGTTTTTTTATGTTTTCATATTTTTTTCTTTCGTACAGACCAAATATATCCAATCATTTTATGCCTGCATTCCTCCAAGGTCTTCCTAAAATAATTAAGTCTAACAGTACAACAGAGTAAGATAAGAACAAAATGATCACGGGAAAGTTTTTACCTGAAGTTTTTCACATGTTCCTCAACAGAGATCAATTTGAGAGAGGACTGAAGAGCATTCCTGTACACATGGGCCTGTGTGGACGAACCCCAGTTCACATCTATAAACATAAAAACGTTAACATGGAGACCGATATCTCAGAGACTGGCCCATACAGTTCAGAACTCAATTTTGCATTATTAATCCAATTGTTAAAACAAATATGTAAAATGTTTATCTGACTAAATTTTTTGCCATGACATCCATCACAGATTAATAGAAATAACACGGGAATACATAGGAGCGTCAAAAAAAACAAAACAACAATTCTCCATTAGAAAGAAAACTTAGCCAGTGACCGTCATTTTTAATGTATTTAGCTGAAACAGGGTGATTTACATCTAATCTGAAATTTTGATAAAAAAAATCTATGTTCACTTTTATCTAAAACTCAGTTTTCATGATCATTTTTCTGCATTTCCCTATAATTTTTGTTAATTAAAGTGAAAATACATTCAACATGGCTACTGCATGATGTCTTAACAATGATTTTATGAAATATGGTGAAAAACAGTACAGGGCAGAAATAACTTGAACACGACTAGAGAAGAATCAAAACACGAGCGAATACTTGTGGCCACAAAAGTGTGTGCGTTTTGATTACAACTGAAGAAAGACACCTTCGTTGCTACAAATACATGATCGCCATTGCAATCGTGATCTGCACACAAGGGAATCACATTCAAAGTTCAGTTATTTCTGCCCTGTACTGTACAAACATTTCATGTCTTTCTGAAATTTGACAATATTCATTTTCTTTTTTTCTTCTTTGGCATAATTAGCACGGCACAATTTAAGGACATTGAAGGTCGACTGGACAGAAAAGTGACAAATATTACCTGGTTTAGTGTAATGGACGTAGACGTAAAGGCCCGTTATAACGGCGAACGTGATCAGTGCCGTCCACCAATTGATTATAAACATCACAGCTAAGCAGAGTAAGGCCCCCAGCAGACTGATCCATTTGGAGTAATATGAGAACGCCGGCCTCCAGCCTAACAACAACAACAATGACGAGACCAATATTAACAACAGACATGACAGATAAAATTGGATCTCTTCCTATCATTCTTCATGTTACTATCAATCATATTGACGGAAATATATTTTTGCACATTTCTCTAGTACTACATGGCAGTGTGACTAATGTCACAGGACTTACGAAGTAGTGTAGGCATTAGGACTCCGACGCGAACTGAACACTTGGAAATCCCCCCCCCCCCCCTTTGAAATCCTGCCTAAGTCAGAATCACCAGTGATTTTCACCAATAATAACCACAAATTTTCATTAAAAGTCGGTCAGCTCAGCTCTAATGTCAACGGTTCTCCTTATTTTGCAAACGAAAGGATTCGGATGGACTGACTCACTCACTCACTCATTACCAGACAATTTGCAAATGAGAGCCTACTTCATAGAAATATCGATTCTTTCTCCAGCTGAGATTATTTTGGTGAATAAATGCTTGCTTAGATGGGAATTTTCCCTGTCAAGTCTTATTAGAGGCAAACTTTTTGACTGATAGAGTCGAGACACGCTAAGCTGACAATTTAGACTCTCACACGAATACTGGACAGGTTATCACTATCACCCTCAATAGGCCTTAATTTGTTCATTGCTTAATATGATCTGTTGGTTTTTTCCATTTTTATGAGCAAATCCTTTTATTTCTAGAAATGTATTCATCAGTGAGTTCAAAATTTGGAATGGTTATTCAGAACCAGGTGAAGAAAATGGTGTGCCACAGTTTTCTAAATGTTGGTCTGGTTGATGAGATATTAACCCTTTCACTGATCATTTCCTGTTGAAGAATGTACACCTAGCCAAAACAAAGCCAAACCCAGGGGTAAATAGGTGAAAGCGTTAATGTTCAAAGTGTGACTATCACATTTTGTTCAATCAAGAACACATAGAATTCCACAGGAAGAGATCTGGGTCAAATTTGGAAGAAAAAAAACCTGCGACACGGTTATTTAATTGAAGAGTTGCTTTACTCGGCAAAGGTAACAATTTAAAGAAAAATTTGGAACTTCTAAACAAATAAACATTTGAATATTTTATGAAAAGACAAGCATTTAAATTGGAATATTTACTTCATTTGTATCAATCTCACAACCAATATATTCAAATATTTGAAATCTCAGAGACATATTAAGCTTTCCAATAGTTCATACACTTACTGCAGGAAGCAAGTCCACAAGTTTTCCAGGACTTTCCAAGTCAATGGTTTTAATTTTCCAGCAGTCTTTAGTACAATAACTCGCAACAAAGATTAGCGAATTAACCAAGTTCAGAAACAAATTTTGGCACAGTAACACGTGGCATCAGATCACTGGTTCTCCCAGAAGACGAAAGTGTAGTTCTTCCAGGAGTTTCCAAGAGTTTAACTTTATTTTTAAGAAATTTCCAGGACTTTCCAGGTTAGCAATTAAATTCCAGCAGTTTTAAGGACTTTCCAGGGGGCATATGGGGCATATGTTGATCAAGTCAGGGCTTGTTTTTCCACGGGAATCCAATTCCCGTCAGCTCTCCCGCAAAATAATTTGCGGGAATCCAGTAGATTCCCATAAAATTTTAGCAATCTGTATAGAAATGATAGCATTGGATTCCCATGCATTCCTGTAGAGCGGAGTTGCGAGAATCTATTTGGATTCCCATGCATCGTGACGGAAAACAAGGCCTGCAAGTTCTCACGACACAATGGCAAATGCAGTGGGTGTGTGAAAATCGGCACAGATGAGTCACAAGCCCATAACATGGACAGACTCACTCACCTGGAGATTTGGCCAGCGAAGCATCAAAGCAGGAGTAGTTTATTAGTGTGTAAGACATCAGGAAGAAGTTAGAGATTATGGGAGCTATATCATTCAGTGAACCTGAAAGCATTGGGAAAAAAAAGCATAAACAAAAATGTATTATTAATTTAAAACATGAACAAAATGTATTAATTTTTATTCGGATCATTTCATCATCGAGTAATTTGTTACATTGGGTCAAGCAACTTATATGCACATAATTATACAACAGCTGTTGCATCAAACTGATACACTAATGTATTAGCTTCACAAGCATGGAAATTAGTAGGTGTTACACAGTTAATTAAAACTTTACCATGATGGCCAATTCAAACTTTACAGCAGCCAATTGAAGCATTATTAATTTTGAGGTCATAGGTCAAGGGCAAACATTTAAGCCCGTCGGCACTTGTTTTTTTTTTGTTTTGGAGGATTTTGAGACATTTCTGAAATCAAAAGAAAGACTTGCATGAACAAACAGAAGAACCCACCTATAAGGACGAATGCTAAGCCAATGAAGAAAGCCAGGAGGTAGCCCAGCCTGGGATCATTGTTTTTACCATAACCTTTGGCAAAGATGTGGATGTGCGGAAAAATCTTGTCTTTACACACAGCCTACAAATGAAATAATAGTGTAAAAATTAGACAGCTGGCTCCAATTTGCACAGAGATCTTTGAAATAAAACTGAAGAATTTAATAATGTAAGCTTCTATATCCAATTTTTTTCAGGATGACACTTTCTTGTTTAAGCACAAATACTTGTGCTGGATGGGTCAGTCCCATGTGAAACTTAAACCACGGGTTGTAGTCTCGAAATAGGACTGACCCATCCAGCACTAGTATTTGTGCTTGAATAAGAAAGTGTCATCCTAAAAATAATTGGATATAAATGTTACTTTCCAAATGGCATTAGTATATATTTAATGTAAACTGTTTAGTTTTGTGAATCAGAGCATTTCCAGGGTTTGCTTTGTTACGGGGTTTCCGGGAATCCGATTTTCGATGGCACTCCTGTCAAATAATTTTAGCAGTCTGTATAGAAATGTCAGCGATGGATTCCCATGGGAATGCTGTAGAGTTATATTACGTTTTGGGATTCCTGTAAATTTGACAAAAAAGCAAGGCCTGATTTCCAGAGGCCAGGGAAGATTTGTGGTGGGGCGAGAGAGAAAATTCTAGGATCTAACACAGTTAATGTATCATTCCGTGTCTAGTGGATGGATGGGGTTACAGATGAGAACAAGAGCCCAAGAGGCTTCAATATACGCCCGCATATCTGGAATTACATTGGTCCAAATTTCAAGGTTGTTTAATAGCCTTGATTCCAATTGATCTAGCAATCCAGAAAAAGGTCTACAATTTTGAGCTTCTGAGAATGTAACATATTTCACATGTTATATTGCATGATAAACTAAAATGAGCTTAACTATTGGTAACTAGTTGACCTTGAAGCAAGAGCTGAGAGCTCACATATCCCACACTGAAATCGACAATAGTCAAACACAAGAAAATAGTAGTTTTCCTGCAAATGGATTCCTTTCAGACGAGAAAATTTTCATGAAGGAAGAAGAAACTGATGAAGTAAACCTTTGTTCTTGAGTTAATAAACAGGTGTGAAGTTAACAAAGGACCCCTCTCCCCGTTAAATCAGTTAATGTATGGTTTTTATTTCACAACAGTTTAACTAAATGAAGCGTTTCAAACATGGGAGACAACTCCACAGGACAATACCATATACATGCAGGGGAAAGAACTTTGAATATTCCAATCTAACACATTTAGTCAGCTAAACTTGATTCAGTTTTGGGGGACTGCGACCTTGACCTTTGACAAATTGATCTAAAATTTATGGCTCCACTTTGCCATGCGAGTAAGTTATACTCAAAGTTTGGTACCAATCCATACCTTGAAACTAGAGATATCGCATGGACAACAAATGTTAATGGATCAATGGACAGAACGCAACATCGCATTACACGACCTCGTCTTCGACAGGCATATGAAAATGTGACTTTTAATGATTTCTTGATTTTGGGGTCACAGTGACCTTGACCTTTGACCTTGACCTAAATTTTGGTACACGACACATCGTCTTCCCTTAATCTATCAATGGACACAAAAAAATCATGATTTTTAATGATTTCCTGATTTTGGGGTCACAGTGACCTTGACCTTTGACCTTGACCTGAATTTTGGTACATGACAAACCGTCTCCCCGTAATTTCTCAAAGGACACAAAAAATCATGATTTTTAACAATTTCATGATTTTGGGGTCACAGTGACCTTTGACCTTGACCTACATTTTGGTATGTGACAAAATCACATACATCGTGTCCCCCTAATGTATCTGACACCAAAAAAAAAGTTATTTTAAAAAAATTCCTAATTTTGCGGTCACAGTGACCTTTGACCTTAACCTAATTTTTGGTATGCGTCACTTCATTCCTGCCTATTGAATCCACTCACAAAAAATTAGTAATTTTTAATGATTTCCTGATTTTTAGGTCACACTGACCTTTGACCTGTGACCTCGACCTACATTTGGTATGCAACACATCGTTCCCCCCTTGGGCAGCCACTCACCAAAAATTAGAACTGTAGATAGACATGTGGCTGTCGCCATCGGGACCCCTCGGGCCGGGCCCAGAGCAATTGTGGAAATAATGTTTCTGACCCCAACAACTCACATATTTGGGGTGGGCATAATTTTACCTGTATGATATAGATCATAGACAGACAAAACAATATAGCAATAGAGCAGTGATTACCTATAGTAGATGTAGTCGAACGGTTACTGTCTATTCACAGCAATCCACACAGGTTTGTGTGAACTCCTGAAAAACACATCCCATGGCACCGACTTTCAATAGGCTTCTGGTACTGGCTGTATTAAACAACTGTATTAAGTTTCATTGTTGTGAGTGAAGGACTTTTTTGAGATAATGTGTTTACAAGGATATGGACCAACAGACATGTATAAAGGGGCAGAACTCCTGAAAAACACATCCGATTACACCGACTTTGAATAGGCTTCTGGTACTAGCTGCATTAAACAACTGTATGAAGTTTCATTGTTGTGAGTGAAGGACTTTTTGAGATAATGTGTTTACAAGGATAAAACCAGCCAGACATGTTTAAAGGGGCATAACTCCTGAAAAACACATCCAATGGCACCGACTTTCAATAGGCTTCTGGTACTGGCTGTATTAAACAACTGTATGAATTTTCATTGTTGTAAGTGAAGGACTTTTTGAGATAATGTGTTTACAATGATATGATGGACAGACGGACAGACGGACGGACAGACAGACGGACGGACGGACGGACGGACGGACGGACGGACAGACGACGGAGGCAACGACAATACCGCTCGGGCAGAATCTGCCCGAGGGGTAAAAACTGTCAATGATCAATGATTTCCTGATTTTAGGCAACAGTGACCTTTGACCTCTGACCTCAATTTTGATATGCGACACATCGTCTCCACCTGGCGTATCCACTGACAAAAATTTGCAACTGTGGATAGAAAACGTTCACAGATATAGACCAGACACGAACACTTCAGTGATTTCCTGTTCTTTTTTGTCAGTAACCTCTGACCTCGACCTTCATTTTGGTATGCGACACATCGTCTCCTCATAGGGTATCCACTCATCAAAAATTAGAACTGTGGATAGAAAACTGTCCCAGATATAGACCGGACACGGGCGACGGACAGACCGACAGACAGACAGACAGACAGACGGACGGAAACCGCCATCACATAATACGTCCGCCTTTTGGGCGGGCGTATAAAAAGAGGCTCACAATAGTTCTATATCAAGATATATTGACCAGCAGTGAACAGGGTCATATAAACCTTCTATCCTGAACTACCCTACCATATAATCATACCCCCGATCATTCACATTTCATAGCTGAAGCAAAGCATTGAAACATCACATTCTCGGTACTCAAATGTGCCAAAATATTAGTCTCTGTTTACCTGGAAGACTTTAGGGGCGGACATTAGGCTGGCTAAAGCAGAAGACAGGGTTGCCGCAAATATACCGGCTGTAACTAATGGTCCAAATCCAGAGACAAGTTCCATAACCTGTGAGAAAAGAGAAATTTGTGTTATCGTTTTTATTTTGTAATAATAATTTTCAAAGATACACCATAAACATCATTTATGATTTCATATAACTGAATAATGTAAAGGAAAATGAGAGAAAAAAAAATGGATATAACCATTCTCCCATTGTCAGAGTACGTAACCATGGTAACCGCTGAAACTATCAGTGTAACACCCTCTGACCGCACTGTGGAGAAAAACGTGGCGCGCATGTGCATTCACTTCATATCAATTTTGAAGGAAACAGGGAGCATCTATCTGCATACGAGAGATGGGAGATGCATCCAATATATATTCATGCTAAATTATTACACAAGAACACAGGGTATGATGTCTTGCTTAGCTGTGACATGCTGAGCCTACTCCGCTCTGTTTACAAACGGATGATGCTGATTGGTCGAGGACCATGTGCACAAAAGCTGAGCAACTCAGTCAGTGAGTATATCTGACAGTAGGAGGTATACAATCTGATGTCATGAGAATTGGATATACTAGGTATTATCTCCTCTGGATAAGTTATGCTCATCCAATCAAAATGTAGGATTCTAATAAATAAATGTATACTATGATAGTATACCTGATAGTCGCTCATCAGGCCGTATTTACAAACTCCTCCTTTCACCAGTGAGCAGTTCTTTATCCTGGACAGTGTGTACTCAATTACAATGGAAGACGTGTTGACGGCAGACTGGTTCTGCTCAGTGGCAGCGTGTACGAATCCTGTGGCGTCCCTCAGGACACAGCTACCGACGAGCCAGGCCATAAGGATGTAGATTCCAGTACTGATGATTATTGCCAAGATGGTGCCCTTGGGGATGGCTCTTTGTGCATCCTGGTAAACAAATAAGGATGAGACCGTCAAAAGCCTTTAGATTACAAGTATATTAGCATATTTCAGCTGTCAAGCAGGATTTGAATTTAAACAAAATTCAATTTGAATTCAACCGATTCAATTTGGAAACACTATTTTTTTAGTCTCTCGTTTTCAAGGAGTGATCACTCTCCCCACTTTCACTCACCTTTCTCCTCAGGAGAGTTATTTATCACTCTCCAAGAAAATGAAAGTGTATTGGAGAGTAGTAGTGACAAGAGTGAATCACTCCCACAATACAGAATCTAGGAGAGTGATCAACAGCTCTCCCAAATTTTACAAACACGAGAGAAAGATTTTTGTCCATTTTCAGATGTCTACTGGCTGAATAAAATAAATGTCTCGCTTCACAGGCACTGCCACATCATTTTCTTAGCACCATGTCAACGCTTCTATAGCCCACAGCATTTTTTTTTAAACTCTTCTTTTCGTTATTAGACATTGCTCTCTCAAAGCTTTGCCAAAATAATATTCTTGAACAGTGAGTCAGAGTTGTTTGTTATCTTGTTTTATATGCAGGAAATAATATTGTTGAAGGCCGATTCTTCGAGTAACTGCTTCGTGCAACTTGTATAAATCTACAGCATCGGTTTGCCAGAAAAGATGGATATATTTGGTTTGTACCGAAGAAAAAAAAGGTAGAACCTCCCCCCCCCCCAAGTCATTTTTCTAAAAAAAAGTGGCTGAGAAGCTCAAGATATATTTTATTCAGCCTAACGAACGTACAATAAATGTGACAATTTTTATTTTTATAAGCTTTTGAAAAATA
>JAVTVY010048744.1:0-24287 GCA_036873755.1 Hanleya hanleyi
ATGGTGCTAATATGAAACTTCCTATCCTGGTGAAGATGAAGGAGGAAGTCAGTTACGAGGGAAATAGAGACAGAGTCGGGAACGGTATCACGTCCTCGGCACCAGGACAAATAAATCCGCTGTAGCTTTTAAACAACCCTAAAGTTGATGACCGAACCATAATGTCAAAGTCTAACCACTGGTGCAACGGTCCATACAGGAATGAAGTACTTGATGGAGAAAATCGGAAAAACTGTCCCCCAAGTACACCACGAAAAACATTGTGTTGTTTAAGCACAATCCCAAGGTAAATGGATCTCAACATAATGTTTGTGTGTTAAAGTCAACATGGTTCTGTGTTAAACAAAAGTCAACACAACACTGTGCTGAATTCAATTACATGCGACTAGTCTGTCATTCACAATCCCGCCGTCGTCCTCAGAGAATATCGACGTCATAATCCAAAGACCTATTCCATATAACAGTATTAGACCAAATACTGTTGATTCCAACAGAATTTTGTTATTCTGAACTCAAAACTGGAATCAACAAGGTCTGAACAGAACTCTCTTCGTAGAGTAACGACGAACGTAAGTAAATCACAATGTGAAAAACCCGAGAGGAATTGATACAAGTGGAAGGTTGCCGCCAAACGAACGGACTTCCACTCCCGCCGACGTGACAAACGGCGTTATGGCGTACCGGAAAGGTCTAACCGATGTAAGAGAACGACGCACAAGTGTATGAGAGATACATGACGGCGTAATGAAAAATGTCGTCAAGGTGTAACAGGAAAGCGTAATGTGAAAAATGCGAGAAAAACGTTGTATATGATAAACAACGTAGTGATTTCCTCATTCACAACAACTTAATGTATATACATGCTCATAATGGAGCAGGATACAAACTTATAAAAGTACACGACGTAACAGCGAGAAAACGAAGTACGAGAGTACGAGGACAAAGAGATGACGTAATGGAACGTCGTAAAGGTGCGAACGAAAAAGGGCGTTGCAAACAGTAACCCCGAAGTCGATTGTAATAATTTTCCTTCTCTTTAAACGCAGTAGAGATGAACATATTAAATGTTTGTAGCGTTAATCACCAAATGTAAGCTCAATGAGATAAATGGGATTATGGATCTTTGTGTCAGTGAACATGAATAATGTGTCAGTGAACATGGTTACATTATGACCTCTCCCGATGTAATTTGTCTCCTGTACATGAAATTCAGTACTGGAGTTTTATATGGAGAGAATATTAAACATTTACAACAATGTTACTATTTCAGGCCTTATTTTTTGACGCGAACGCTCGTTCAGGTTACGTGAAGGTTACGCAAATCATATTTTACGCGAACGGTCACCGTTCACGTGGGGCGAATTTTATCTGCCAGCAAGTCACAAGTCGGCATTGTCTGTCTGCACAAAGTGAAAATAAAATCAAAAGTGGCGACAGCGATATTTCTGCGTGTACCGTCCAGTTTCTCTTTCTCCTTTTGTCGACTGGCAGGCTAATTTACATGGCCGTGGTTGTTTGATAAATCATGAATTGCTTATGGTCTAGTTAAATTGTTTGTGTCGGAGTGGTTTCGTTTTCACTGGCCAGACAATTACGCATGCCCAGATGGAAATAGGTCGGCACTGAAACTATTTGCCGAGAAGTGGAGACTGTCTGGTCGTTGGAATTGACCAATAAATTGAAATAATGGAGGTTATTTGATGCACAATAAATCATTTTGAAACCCTGAACATACATTCAGAACATATTTGGCATTTTACAGCTTTAGAAATATTTAGGAATCGCATTTCGGCAAAAATAATGTACCGTAAAACTCACGTAAGCACTGGAATTTTATCAAGTTCAGAATACTACCGATGCCGATAGACGGTCTGTTTTGTTTCATCTCGACTAAATAACTCGTCTGAATTCTTATAGATGTCACGGTATGTATTCCTGGTTACTCGTAGCATAACGAATATTGAATATTTATTAAAAATTCCAAGTGAATCGGTAAAAATCCTTTTGTTTACGCGACGTGTGGCTTACCTCAGCAAAACCAAACGACATTTAACGATATTTTATGTTAATGAGCAGTTGGAGCAGTTTGACCAATCAGGAAGTCGGGTTACGTCAGGTGACCAGCATTTTCGCGGGTTTATTGGGGTTGAATGAGAAGGATTCGAAACACATGACCATTTTCACCCAATAAAATCGACGCATTTTTACTATTGACCTGAAATTAGACTAGTACCCATCCACTGCGCATGACCCACTATCGCTAAGCTTGTGGACCAGTATCTAATAATGAAAAGACGTAATGGCGGCCAAATTTGAGCCCATACATACAGTTCAACATGGAGTGTTTATGAAATGGCTCGATGCGTAGAGGAAGTGCTACAGATCAATGTGAAAACTACCGCTCAAGATATGCGTCTGTTTCATCTTGCTTTAGGTCTTGATAACTGATGATGTTAAATAATGATATTCTGTAAAAGATTGTTTCTTTTATCGACCTTCAGTTCGGCCTTCTCAAGAACAGGCTCTATCAGCTTGACGAGAGTGTCTGTGGGTCCGCGTCAGTCCGTAACGTCACAGCATAATTTTACACAACGTCACAATACGACGGTATAATGAATTGTTAATCCGATTGTTGCATAACGTCACAAATATACGTCAACAGGTCATGACATCGCCGCTACAGTGAAGGTCGGCATTATTAGAAGCCTGTCGTCAATCGGCCCAACGTTATTAGACGGCGGCGGCCAGTCTAACCTGAAATAAGGTTGTGTTGAAATGAAAGCAGAGTTGTTGCCCTTCAATTTGATATCTTTAACGTGGGGAGGGGCTTCCGGGATTTCGTTGCAGAAGCTTGTAAACAAGGTGCGTTTTACGCGTTTCAACAAACTTTTCTGAATAAATGACGCTCTGTTTTACATTTGTAGACGATCTTCACATAACTAAGCATATTTTTTAGTAATAAACACCGAACTCACGTGAAATAATTAATGAAATAATACGTTTTATTTGGAGTAAGCCGTGTCTGGTTTGATTTTTCCACACGTGGCTCCAAATTGTTTCGAAAATTTACGTAACCTTTCACGTAACCGATCGGTTACGCAACGAAGTTGGTGCGTAACCGAACGATCGGTTACGTACGCTAAAAATCACGCGAACGGTAAATCGTTCACGCCAGATTTTGAAAAAATAAGGCCTGCTATTTATAACCCAAATAGTCACACCACCGACATCCAGAACAAAGATTTTTCCAGGTAACCAAGAAAGATCCTCAAAGAATTTTAAATTCCCGAAGAGAGGAAATACATTTAAAGTCTCTCGCCGGCAGGAAAGTGAGGTTATTCAAAAATTTAGAATTTGAAATGACCTAGCACGAACAATTTGTCGAGAAGAAGAACAGTAAGAACATTACTAAAAAGCAGTTTGATGCTCTAGTAGACTGTACCGGTAATACAAACTTGGTAGAAAAAAACATAGAAGACTTCACGACTTACGTGTCATTAGGCTTGATCCTTGGCCGGCCAAATACATTCCCACTCACGCTAGTAATTTTAAATTTTCTCAAAGGGAAGAAATTAAAATTAGTGCATAACTCCATCTGAATTACAAGCGTAATACAGTATGCAGATGGGACCAACTTGGTGTGAAACAAAACAAATCACAATGTAAACAACATAAATTTGTGTTTCAAGAATAGCACACTTTCACAATAAACAAGGGTGAGTGGGTCAATAGGTTTACTCACTCACGTAAACCAACACATGATCTCATTGTTGTTCGACAGACCCTTAATTACATAAAGAGATCAGTAAAGAAGCTCATTAAGATGCGACAAAGAGTCGTAGTAAATAGGGTTGAGTTGTGATTACGTAACACAAATGCAACAATCACGCTTCATATTCATGTCAGCATGAAAGGCATATAAAACCTCTGTAAGATCTCTCTTGAACACAGTATATCAAAATCAACGTAATAATACTTGATATAACAAGAGATTACATTTTGGTAGGACCAAGGAACTGAATGTATGAAGGTGAACCTACCAAAACTGCAAGTCCGAACAGAAGTTACAACAACAACATGAAAGTTGACGGGCTGCAAATAAAGTATCAGATCTCCCCGGCGGGAAAAGACGAAACCCCCGCCGGTGAGGATACTATTTACAATCCTACTTGAGATTTACACAAACTCAATGCATAAAATTCATGAATCAACGAAACAAAACCTGTTCGTTTATTGTAGAGATCACAATAGGCCTTAAAAGCTCAGCACTAAAAGGCAGACTTACAGAAATGCCGGGGACTAAATACAAATCTGTCACAAATTGAGCAATAACAAACGAGGTCGCGAGAGCCCGTAAAAACCCACAACAAACACAGCGGGTCGAACTCATTGTTCGTGTGGAGACGCGATATTGAATACACATTGTCTCCATCACGCAGGACTGTGTTATCAGATAAGCCTGAGATTCATATTGACTTTTAGAAAATATCGTCGGGCAATAATTTCAAGATATAGAAAATTTTGAAAACTCCGACAAGAGCCAATTAATTTAGCGACGTACGTCCGAAGACAATAAACACATGGCAGATGGAAAAACAAACCATGTGAAGTCTAAAAATTTGCCCAGACAAAATTTTGAAAGAAGACAGAAATGTGAAAGAAAACTATCCCCAAAATATTACCTATTTAATCACCATCGAACCATTGACAAAAATGACATAGGTGAGATAACATACGGCGAGGAAGCATTCTTTTGTCTGACATTTAATACGAGGAAGACCATTATTCGAAGCAGACGGCATATCCGGCACCAACGCTAAAAGCGCATCCAATTTATCCGAAAAACCATCATTGACGTATGTTCCTAACTTTTCACTGAAGAAAAGGAATCATCAGATGAACTCGACGAAACCGGAATGGGCGAACGAGTGATATAACTTCAGCGAGAGGTTGACAAATCGTGGACAACCGCAAGATCAAGAAACGGAGTCTGCGACTGACGAACGTGGTGACCTATATAAGAAGGTGAGGCCGAAAGACGTGGCAAACGGCGTGGAGGTGTAGGAGAACGTCGAGTCGAAGTACGAGAACGGCATACCGGAGAATGGGAAGGCCGAAAAATAGTACTAGAATCCCCGGTGGACGAGAGCTACGACGAACATGTGAATACAAAGTGCGGCGCCTTAAAAATCTCACACCCAGGATTCGAACTCAGATCCTCTAAAATTGAAGTCCCGTAACATGTCATTTACGCTATTATAGAATCGCTGATTCATCGCAATAGTCGAAACCGCAAGACAGCAATTTGACACTCAAAGGTAGGTCCGAACGACCCACCATAAAACGAGAAACGGATTTAGAACTGCGTTTTGATTTAACCCGCAAAGGAGAAACCGACACACGACGACGTTTATTTCGTTTAGAGGTAACGGAGTGTGATAAACCAATAGACAATGGAGAGGTCGAGATAATATGCGACCCCACTGCCTTCTTTTGTCCGACGAGAACAATGGACGGCTCCGGCACGGTAGGTTTGAGGCGAGAAGTCTTTGTTGAACTAGACAAAGGAACCGGTTTGGCTGCAATTCCAGACATTGCCACACCTGTACACGCTAAGCAGTCTAAAATTTGTGATTTATCTAGACGTAGAACTCTCCCGCTTGGCGGTATATTAACAGAAGCGGGCGAGGTCTGATTACTAAGACCATGGGAAACAATTAATCCAATTCCAACGATATCTTCGTTAATTTTCATGTCAATTACAAGAGCAATTTCCAACAGGCATCCGTCGACTTCCGAACGGGTCGTCGGATGCCTGCAAAAGGTAAGCCCGTCCAGCTTGGGCATAATTTTCCCAAGCTAAGGCGTAAATTAAAAAAGTGTTTGTTTCGGGTAACGCGACCGACCCATCAAAATCGTGCCGACTGAAAAGTTTTTTTTACCATTAATCCATCATTTCACCTTCCGTTTTTTTCTTTTTTATAAATCGTTTCACCTTCCGATTTGTATGCCCAGCAGTGTCCGACCGACCTCCGTCCGCGTGTTGTCTAACAAGAGCGGAAGCGAAGTACACGCATGCTTGTGAATTCGTTTCGGTAGCCATGATGTGTAATGTTGAAAGTTACCAGCTAGCCAAAAATTAGGGTTCCCGAAAGACGGCTCGGGTTTGCGGGGGGCACAGCATGGTGGTGTTGTGTATCACAGTTCGTGAGAAAAATGACATAATCACTAAAAACTCGCTCCAAGAATGCTTCCTGGAGTCGACGTGGGAGGAAGTGTTGGAGAAAATGTACAAGAAACCCCACGATAGCGTCACCGTAAGCGTGTCTGCCGGTAACAATGTTGGGAGCGAGTGGTTCCATCCAGTGTTTACTCAAACTGTCAAAACCACGTTGGAATTCGACAAAAGTATCAAGTTCGTCTGTTTTGTCACATTAGTGCTCACATATGCTGATTTATTTACATTTGGTAATCCATCTTTTTAGTGTTCATATATAAAGATCTGAGAACTGTAATTTATCCAGAAACAGTTTATCTGTTTGTGTTCCATCCATGGACTGTGATTTCAGGACATTGAGTTCTTAACCCTTCATATTGTGCGAATATAGTCCTTAGTTCATTCCAGGTGGAATGTGCTCGCCGTCAATCCCATGCACATCTGAATACCTCAGTGTGTGCCAGTGTCGGCTATCGTCTCGATACATGAGATCAATGTTTGATCAAGTGTTGCTTATTGGTCTTGATGAGAAATTAAATTGAAATCACGAATGCTTATGAATCACTGTCTTGTGGCTAGTTTATAATTGCATTATTCAAATGACGTCCTCCAATTTACATGTATTCCCGACATGTATGTGTATCTCCCATTTACATGTACAAGTTACAAAAAAAAAAACCAAAAAAAAACAAAAAAACGACCGACCGACCCAACTTCCATGACAGAGGGTCCGTTACCCCAAACAAACACTTTTTTAATTTTGGCCTAACGGGTCCCATAATATACACTCGGCGCAAGTACTTCGCCGATAACACAACTCTTTACAAGTAAAGCAAACCGTGTGGGCGTCCAAACTGGACCAAAATTGCCCACACGAACTACATGCATTAGAAATCGGAATCTCAGACATAGCTAATGAAAGAATTTCCGACAATAATGAAAGAATTTCCGACAAGAAAGAAACACAAGTCAAACTGATAAGGATACTGCGGGTCGTTACAAACAACAACAACCCAGGTTGTATAAACACTTCCTTGATGTGCACTGGTCGAGGTACAACAGAGAAAAGAGGACTAGAATGGTTTGAGCAGAGCCTTTATAGTAATGCCGCTGGGATAGATGGGAGAGCTCTCCTAGGGGCGGACAACTCTCCGCTAGGGGAGCTAACTTTTAGTTTTAACTTCCGTTTTCTACATTGTATCATCTTCCTGACGGAGATTAATTGGCATGAATTGAAGCAGGTTTACGATTTGGGAATCAAATTAGTGAAATTAGAACAAATCAGATGAAGGGGAAAAAAATTGTGTATGAAAGGAAAATTATTCGGAGTGGCAAAAACAGCCACAAATTAAGCAATCACTTGGTTATTGGAATTGAACAATCTACTGTTTAGACATTGATCCCTTAAAACATATTGTCAAATTTGGACGATATGGACTTGGATATGTATGGCACCATAGACTGGACGATTTTGGCATGTTTAGAGGTATTATGATGTGACACACAATACTGACCACAGTGCCGCATTCTACATAACGTTCATACCTATACACAATGGACTTCGTATGAATAGAGATAGGTGTGATGCTGTGACACACGATACTGGCCCGGGTGACGTATTCTACATAATGTTGATACCTGTACATGATGGACTTTGGCATGTATAGAGCTAGGTGTGATGCTGTTATTATTACAAGCATCTGGTCCGTCATTCATAATTCAGCCGTCGTCCATTAGAGAATATCCGTGTCCATAATCCAGAGACCTATTCCATATTCCATATAACAGTATTAGCACCAAATTCAAAAAGACAATCATAGTATACATAAACATAGGCTTGTTTCCTGCAAAAGAGAAGCGGTCAACAGTTTTCAATGATGCCGGCAAGACAAAATATCAAATCCGTATCGCTGATCAGTATTCTCAATCCATAATATTCATTGTAAAGTCGTCATCTAAAGAATGATGTATCTCAGTCACGCTTTGATTGCGGCTATTCATATGAGTACCATGAGGATCTTGAAGTACATGGGCTCATACGACCCCTAGCCCCACACACAATACTGGCCCGGCTGACGTATTCTACATAATGTTCATACCTGTACACAGGGTTCATACACTTACACTAAAACAAAATTCCAGGAGTTTTCCAGGTCAATAATTTCAAATTTCCAGGTATAATTTTATTGCAATTCCAGGAGTTTCCAGGACTTTTTCACGGGTTATTCAAGCATGGTTTTGAAACTACTACGTAAGATCATGTTCCTTTATAAAACACTTTCGTTAAAGAAATCTCGAATGGTGAATCCAGTTGCTGATTTTCTCTGTTCAAGTAACTGTTTGTGTTTAACACCCTTGGCGTGACTACGAATGGCAGGCTCCCCCATATTGGAAATATCAAACGTTTTTTGACAAACTTTACACCTCGCGTTGGACTTATCTGCACCCCGTTCCAACCAGGCGGTGTAATTTGGTTGACTAAGCCAGCGCTCGTTGAAGACACATTTTCCAGGGGGCATAGTCAAGGTTCAAAAGTTCACCGAAGCGTGTCAACATTGACGGTAAACAAATTCTGAGCGGGAATTCTAGCAAAAGTGATTGAAGACCACTTTACGGCGAGTACAACTCGCAAACGAACTCAGTGAGTAGTCTCCCTTTATTCAGTTTCCCTTTACGGCAAGTCGCGCACCTGTCACGACAATGAATGTTCGACGACCGGTCACCCAACATGAACAATGATAGTTTCGATTGATTTGATTACAGTTTACGGAGTTTCAACGTATATCATAACATTTGACCAGGCAAAAACGTTCGATTCGTGTGATTTGATTAAAATTAAGGAGTTTCCAGGACTATCACTTTATTTTTTAGGACATTCCAGGACTTTCCAACACTAGAATTAAATTCCAGGAGTTTTAAGGAGTTTCCAGGAGCCGTGCGAACCCTGTGTACATGACAGGACTTTGGCATGTATAGAGGTGTGATGTTGTGACACACGATAGTAGCGTGAGTGACATATTCTATGTAACATTCATACGTACACGATGGACTTTGGCATGTATGGAGCTAGGTGTGATGCTGTCACACACGATACTGGCCCGGGTGATGTATTCTACATAATGCTCATACCTGTACATGACAGGACTTTGACATGTATAGAGGTGTGATGTTGTGACACACGATAGTAGCATGAGTGACATATTCTATGTAACGTTCATACGTACACGATTGACTCTGGCATGTATAGAGATAGGTGTGGTGCTGTGACACATGATACTGGCCCGGGTGACGTATTCTACATAATGCTCATACCTGTACATGACGGGAATTTGGCATGTATAGAGGTGTGATGTTGTGACACACGATAGTAGCGCGAGTGACATATTCTATGTAACGTTCATACGTACACAATGGACTTTGGTATGTATAGAGCTAGGCGTGATGATGTCACACACGATACTGGCCCGGGTGACGTATTCTACATAATGCTCATACCTGTACATGACGGGACTTTGGCATGTATAGAGGTGTGATATTGTGACACATGATATTAGCCTGAGCGATATTGTACATAACGCTCGTACCTGTATATGATGAACTTTGGCATGTACGGAGGTGTGATGTTGTGACAATCGATAGTGGCCGAGTGACATATTCTACGTAACGTTCATACCTGTATACGATGGACTTTGGCATGTATAGAGGTATGATGCTGTGACACACGGTACTGGAACCAGAGACCAGAATGGTGGATTCTACGTAACGCTCCCATGAACGGCTTCTTCATAGTCATTCTCATGAGGTCAGCCTACAATGTAGTCATCATGGCATCATATGTAATGATAGGCTTGTATTCACAGAATGGAGTGACACATTATGAAGACCAAGGAGAAAGAACAAGCATTGCATGGTTGATTCTATGGTGAGCCCTCTAATAATTCAATCACAGGTATTAAAATTCCCCCCATAAAATCTGGGGGTGATCAATTCATTAGAACAGGAATTTGACAAAATGGGTCAAAATCATGAATATAGTTCATTATTTCTTCGTTATTTCAATTAGAACAGCTGATTGAATTTTCTACCCACATTTGGAGGTGATTGAATTTTGATAGGGGAATTGAATTATTAAAAGGATTACCATAAATTTCAGTATATTTTTGAATGATCTTCAGGAGAGAAACAAGAAGGATTGTACTTTTGAATATACTATGATACCCTGGATACAGTAAACTGATTAGTGTGTGATAATTGAAAGCCTCTTCAGATTCTTTTTACCTCATTTGATGGATTCAACATCATCATGTATCTGTGCTGCAGTGGAAGCCTTCCTCAAATTTTATTGAATAATATTCATAGCTGCTAATGTTTTTTAACTCTCCAACATCGACCAATCAGCATTGCGAGATCCCCCTCCCCTATAGTATCACCTAGGCATCAGAAAATGAGAGTTTTTCTCACCTCAATTTGGTCCTGCAGATTTGCCTGTAGTTTATCATTCTTCCATTTGTCCTCCAGCCATGCGGCCAGCTCTCCACTGAGCAGTTTCCATCGTCCATTCACCTCCACCTCCCAAACTGAAGGAGAGCTCATCACGCTGCCCAGCGCCACCTCCTGGTACAGACTATTGATGAGGGAGATGTTGACTCCTTCAAGGGAGGTAAATAATGCCAGACTGGCCTGCTCAGCTTGGTTGATCTGAAGAGAGAAGAGAAACTCCTCACAGCACTGGGATATGGAATTCAGTAGTCTTTGCATTAAAGATATTATTATTACATTCTTGATCAATACTTCAATGTCCAGGCCTTAGCTTTATACAGCAGAAAAGCCCTGGGTCTTGAACCATTGATGTACCCAGACATGGCTTGTGTATGCATTGTTTGATTAGGGCTATAAAAAGGTATGGGAGGTGGAAGGCAGCTTTGAATTATATCCCACCACCCATAGAAATTTTATTGGCCTTCCCAATGTTGTGAACATGGATTAAAGGGAATTTCCTCCTATGACCCATAGAAAAATATATTGAGTGCCTTTCTCCCCTCCCATACCGTTTTAAATGGAACAGCCCTTATTTTGACAAGAGGTATGGACTGGAATGTGGAAATGGTAATAATTCCATCACATGAAGTCCATTTTCTCATCCAAAGATATTGGGGTGGTAGAAGGCCTGGGGTAGTTTAGTGAGTTTTGACCCCCAATTTACAGTAACAGCTTAAAGAATGTACTGTCTTGTGATATGGTCTGAGTATTTTCTAGGATCTGGGTCTTATGGTTTATAAATGACAGCATCTTAAAGTAATGGATTGATGCAAAATTGTCTGTTTTGATATGAAAACTGCACTTTTTTCTCTCTGTAAATATATGAAGCCAGTTCAGAAGCAAAACAATTTTTCAAAAGGTCAGTATTTCAGGGTACATTTTACCTTGGTTCTCGACTGGCTTCATTTGTTTATAGAGAGAAAAGTGTGCTATTTTCAACTCGAAATAGATCATTTTGCACAAATCCATTACTTCAAGATACTGTTATCAAAAACTCATAAGACCCAGCGCCTAGAAAATACTCAGAGCATATGACAAGATAATATACTTTAAGCTAACTGAACATTCTGGCACTCCAACCTGCACCTCATGAGGGTCAAAATCTCACTAAACTGTGCCAGGTCCTTTATTAGAATGGGAAGTGTACGAAGTGCTTCAAAAACATGTTGACATCAAAGGCTATCTATGTAATTTCTCTTTCAGTTTTATTTTGAGGTGATTGAGGTTCATAGTGACTGATCAATAATATAAAATTGCATTGAGATAGAAAACATGTGTTTGGTCATCAAATAAATCTGATACAGGCTGGATTTTCACTTCAAAACTTAGGCAACAACTCTCATGAACTTTCTCTACTTAACATAATTATTTTATGTTCCCAAGATGTTGACAGACTATGCTATAAGGAGTGGAAAACATCAAAACTGCATATCAAAGAGGAGTACTTGTTCAATTTACTGAAGAAGAAGCCAAAGACAGAGAAACAGAATGAGAGTTCAGATCAAATCACAATAATTAAAGAGAAAACTCAATAAAGGCAATAATACCAAGTGAAGTTAATATGGGGACAGCATTACTGGATTGAACAAAATGTTTTGATGTTCTCAAACAACAATGATGGGTATGAATGAAAACTGTAAAGTTCATACATAGACATTTCTATATTCACAATCTATCCAGAACTAAGAACTCTTTTCCATTTAAAATTTCACAAAGTTTCAAAGATCGATCTACATGCTCCCCAGCACGATCAGCTAGGTGGTACCCATGCACACTTGCTGCGAACAGCACCCCCCAATCTTGGCCCCCTCTTCCAATCATGCAATTGAACACATCAACAAATCATGACATTGTTCATTAATTGTCCATTAGATTGAGTATCAGCCCACATATTATCTTCTAGATTTAGCCATTCTGGTATACTTAAGCAAGTCTCTTGCAAAATTCAGTTAATCTGGAATTGTCTGCCTATATGTTCGCAATATGAATCTACATGTTCATTACTTGTTAAACTGCCACTCTACTAAATCACTAAGATGAAAGGTTATGTGGGTTGATTCTCTGTCTACATGTAGCTGCTCTAGGGTCAATAATGCTTAATGGTTCACTTGCACATTACTGAGAGAACAAAGAAGAGCCCGTCTATGCAGTGACTGGTGACTTCAGCTGATCAGCTACTGGTTCGTGTATATTCACTTTGGGCCATCTTTTAACCGGGGAGGTTATTTTGAACAAGTGGTCACTGATATAATTTTATACATATGTACATGCAACCTACTAGATTTCCCTGAGTATTGAAAGCAAGTGTCATGATGCTTAGAATACTGTATAATTTGGCAAATATGACAAAATAATATGTCAGCTTATCACCAGTTCAAAATAGTTTACTAGGTTAAAGGATGGGACAAAGGGAAATATATGAACTAGTAGCTGACCAGCTGAGGTCATGGGTCACTGCACAGACAGGCTCTTCTTCATTCTCTCCGTAATGTGAAAGTGAGCCTTTCTCCAGGTAAGCTCCTCAAACACTGAAATTAATTAGGTGGAAGCGACAATCCAGGTTTTCTCATATAAGTCTCAAACAATAACCTGGATATTGTTTGATTTACAACAGAAATCCTGGAGAGGTAGACAGGAGTACAGATATGAAACCATATCTATTGTATGCAAAAATGGAGAGGCTCTTGGAGGTGATAATGAAGATCTGCAGCAGGACTGGAAGGGGTAACATGTATGAGCGGAGCTTTCAACATCCAACACAATCATGATAATACAACCGAGCAATCCAAGCCTGTCTTTATACCGATCACGTCAATACCTGAAGACATGCACTTCAAATCATGCAAGTATAATACAGGAAAACATATGAGGATGCATTAAAACATCAGACAACAATATGGGCAGGAGAATTAGAGAGCAACTTTAATTAAAGATAATAGTTGTATCCTTATCACTCAAGTTAGATGTCATATAAAATTGAACAAGTCATCTCAGTGGGTCTTCTACAATGTAATGGATTTTTCTGTAATGACAGCCATTAAATGTTGACCTTCAATATCTTCGAGCACATGCAAGCATCATGCATGTATACATGGCGAGCTTGAGCAGGTCACATTCGTCCGAGAACATCATTAATATACAAAATAAAGAACAGTCATTTGTATGAATGTTACAGAATGAACAATATTACTACATTCGGATAGTGAGATTTTCTGCAGACACACAGGCAGCAAAATCAGGACAAGTCAGTCACAACTATAGAGGAGGATAATTGCAAGCAGCGTTAGTATGAAGAGTGTAAGCTGCAACTGATGGTTAGCAGTATATGGATGATATTGCACGAGGCTCAAGGAGTGAAGAGTTAAATACCTTGGCCCGCCCTCTCTCATATGGGATGTCTATCCCTTGTACATGATGCTGATCAGGGTAGTAAAGGCAAAAGTCACACATAACTCATATGGTAGCATTTGTTATTAGAGCATATATATATATTAACTAGGGAATACGAACATCTTATGTATCTCAATCGAGAGCAGATCTTCCTCTCATTTCTCGAGGCTCAAAATATGAATTCCTGCTGACCGTTAATTTGTTCTCTTTTTCTCAAAACCTTAGTTCATAAATTCTTTTCATGATTACTCAATGGTTTTCATTGGCGGACAAATTTATGGTAGTTACAGCAATTTCTTCAAATCTATTTGCTGATTATGTAGTGACACAGTGTAGTGATCATACTTTTTGCATTCTGCCATTGTGCCTCCTGCTGTCTGTGTAACACCTTCTGACTGTTTTGTGTCGAAAAACACAGTGCTTAAGTGCATTCAGTATTTTTTTATTATGATACTTTCATCTACTTATGACAGAGACAGCAAATGCATCCTGTACATCTTATAGAAGAAAGAACAAGTTAGATGCTCAACTGTTGAAAATCCTGAGCCCACCCTGCTCCAATTGATAACTGGCAATGTTGATTGACTGAGAGCCATTCACACAAAAGTGAACTGTGCACTGTGATTTTAGCCCAATGCTGTCAGGGGGTAAACTGAACAGTAAGAAGTATACACGAGAACGATTCACACAATTCTTTGTCAAGCTGGCATTACTGAAACTGATTCTTGATTATACTTTCAAGGGTTTTGGAACACTTCACGTTCAAGTAAACTGTCAAAAAATGCAAAATATTGTTACCAATGAAAGCCACTGAGTAATGTTCACTTGGTGATAGGAGTGGTATAAGCAGACGTCAAGGGAGGACAAACAATACTGCCACTATACAAAGTCAACAATCCCAGCATGCACTAGTCTGCTTTAAACACAATATCACACCACTCCAAAATAAACAATCCTGAAATGTTCAGAGAAAAAATGATAAATAGCACTGATATCCAAAATAAATATGGAAAGAGGAGAGTATATTGGTCACATTAACACCCTTAAATGGTTGAAATCTGTAATACTAGTGCTGGATGGACAAATTGAGAGCCACCTCAACTTTGCATCTATCCAGCACTAGTATCTGTGCTTAATTACCAAGACAGTTTTATCCTAAAATTGGACATCAGTGAACTTACTTGCTCAATAGCATTATCATATGGATCAACTAAGTTAAATTTCCAAGCTAAGTGAATCCATTCAACTCTATTATTTGAAATATATATATGTATATTTGGTGCTTGAAGCAAGTTAAATGCGTGCATGTCAACAACTCCATCAAACTAAACCAATTTTTAATGCTGAACATGGATGAGCTGAATCCTGCAATTAGTAAATTCTTAACCCTGTGAAGTAATAAATCCAGAGTAAATATTTCACAGAAGTGAATTTTATGAATTTCAGTAACTGACAAATGTTTTGCTTGATGGGGTAGCAGACATTAGCTTGAATTGCCTTCAACACATGTCATAAACTCAATGTCAATATTCAAAGCTGTTAAACAGTGGGTGTTGAATACAAAAAGCTATCGTACATGTAGCACAGAGGTTCGAAAGATTTCAACTTACCAGTCGTGCATGTTTGGCTATTCGTTCATCCTGAGTAAATAACATCACTCTTTGCTGTCCATCTAGGTAGCTTATCCAATGAATGACAACTTTATCTGTGCGCATTTTCCTCAGGTAGTTCGAACCCGTGATCAGGGGACCATCTGGGTCATCACTGTAGTCTGGTGAGGAAGGGGCATAACTCTTAATACAAGGCGCTCTGTTTGCTAAGGCCTAACAAAGGTAATAACTAATCTGTATTCTGGTTTTCTCAACGCCTTAACTTTTGATAATACGAGCCCAAATTAAACTCACCAGGATGAAAATCCAAATTGGGAAAAAATATTTTTTCAGACACTCATATATAAGAGCTATTATTATACTCATTCATGGGTCATGTATGCATGGTGGTAGGTTGTTGTAACAGGATTATTGTCACCCTTAATGAAGTTGAAAATCTTCAGGTTTTGAAAATTTTATCATTCAAATATTACACCAAGTCTGCATCAAACATTAGTGCAAAGTTTCAGCAGGGTGTGATTTTTTTCAATTTTAAATTAATTCAATTCAATATTTTTCAAAGCTGGCCACAATCAAAATTTGCCAATATCATGATCCTTGACAAGTTTAAATGTTTCACCTTCAGGGCTGCTGTCATCGAGGGCACCATCGTTTACATCTGTGGTCATACCTGTGGATCGTAACGTCTGTATGAACATCACCACATCACCATAACTGTCCTGATTGGGCAAGGAAAGACATTCTATAACACTTGTCTCAATAACATCGAGCTAACCATGCATTTATCACATGTTTTAGCATGGTTATGTGAAATCAACACCCATCAAGTGCAGGTGTTCATTGGAACATTCCATTTCACAAGTCGGATGAGGAAGGGGACGTCTGCTTTCATACCAGTAACAATCGAATAAAAAAACCCAAATAAATTACAAGATGAAACTTCTTTCTCAAGTTACTGTTGTTTCCGTCGTGAAATTGATTAACAAAGCGACACAAATAGACATATATCCATGTAATTTCCACACAGTTGTCAGTATCATTTCCCATTTGAGAGACTGCATAAACTCGTTTTTTTTAAGAAAGGAGAGAAAGGTTGTCAAAGTTTAAAATATGTTTTCAACCTTTCATTATAATCTCTGTTGATAATCAATTTGGGTAATGCAATAGAATAGAAATAATGTTTTCATAGGCATGCTAAATGGTTATTTTAACTTCACCCTTGCCCTAAACTATAAACTTTCCCACACTAACCGTGTGTTAAGTAACCATTGAGCACGCCTATGAAAACATTGTTTCTTAAATATATCTATTTTCCATACAATGAACATGATTGATCTAATCAAAACCCCTCGGCTTTCCCCAAGTGATAGAGACTCATGTGTAGCGTGAAGAGATAGAACTACGTGGGATGATCAAGCTAAAGGTAATTTACAATTTGCAGTGTATGGATGTATCAACAGATCAGTGTATGAAGTATAGAACTAAGCATGCTAAGTATTACAGTTCTGCAGATACAGTTAGTTACATTCAAGCATATAGGACAGAAATAGAAATTGATATACCTGTAAAGGGGCATAACTCTGTAAAATATTTGCTGAGGGGAGCCAATTTCCATAGGCGTCTGATTTAGCACTAGATAAATAAGTGTTCAAAATTTGGTGGTTGTGTCTCAAGCGGTTTTGCCTAAAATATGGTAACGGACGGACGGTATGGACAGATGGACGTACGTACATGGCAACGACAATACCCCGAGGCCAAAATGGCCGAGGGATAAAAACTGAATAATTCAGGCACCCTCCTTAAAAATAGGTAGATTATGGAAGATAGTCACTCTAAACAAAGAGCAAACATTAAACAGTAGTACGATGATATAAATATGTAATCTTAAAATTACATGTATGTGTGAGGTACCCTTAAGGATACGGTCCCCCACAGGATAAATTATGAAGTTGAAAGTGTGTGATCTACTGCCAAATGGTATGAGTGCTTGACTTGCGAGTTTACTTGTATACTGGATTGTTTCAAATGATATATTTCAAGATAATACATGGTGTATGTTACCTGATCTGTACCACCTGGAAATTGCATATGGTAATGGTTTCGAGCAGAGTGGGGAAGCGAGACCTTAAGATGACAGCATGTGTCGCGCGCTGAATTCTGGGATCGCGCACTTCCTGATAGCAACGTGCCGATCCAGCGTGTGATTTGGGCTGCCATCAATTTGGTTTTATTTTCCCTCTTTGCAGGTAAATATTTTATGATTATTGTATTATCCAACTGCATAAACATATAGAGAATATTGTTATGGCTTGTCAGTGTCGGGACATGTCAGTTAAAGCATATAACTACCGGGAAATCCAGTTGCTCTGAAATCTAGGTCAGACAGTCTGAATATGTATTGCGTCATTGAACGTTGTGTTTATATTATGCTTGACGAATCATAAAACGCTCCCGATGATTGATCGATGGTACACCATTCAGTATTATGAGTTGCGTAATAATTCTCTGGATTATTTGATTGAAATTGTAGCTTGTTAGGTGAAATATCTTAAGAGAACGCTAATTTTCTGTCTGATCATTATATGGCATGATTAAGGAAAGACAACTCTTGATGTCATATGCGAGCGTCAGGGTTCGTACACTCGCCAGGTATCCTGGAAAAGTGGTTATCCATTACTGGAAACAGGATCGAAATATAATTAATTCTGTCTCGAATGCATTTAATTGATATGACAAACTCAAGTTTAATTACAACCAAATTGATTTTTATTGAGATTTGCATTATTTTAAATATATACACAATTATTAACGAGAAATGGATTTATTTGACTATATGCAAATCGGTCATGTTATATAAAGTACAGGAATCCATGTCATTGAATTGTAATTGAATTATTGATTCTAGTTTGATAAATAGTATTGATCTATTGATTTTATTTTCTTTTAATTTAATTGAATGGTAATCAAATAATTGATTTGATTTCATAGTGTTCCAATTAATATATTAGAGTTCTGAATCTATCTGGAACTATAAAGCACTGGAATTTGTCAAACTAATAGATTGTTATATTAATGGAGTTATTATAAAATATAAATGATGTCTGAATTCTGGGATCGCGCACTTCCTGATAGCAACGTGCCGATCCAGCGTGTGATTTGGGCTGCCATCAATTTGGTTTTATTTTCCCTCTTTGCAGAATAAAGAGAATGATTGGCGCTCCAGCTGACATTGACAAAGTGTTCGAGTTATATGTGTTACATTTTTGGTGCCGAAACCCGGGATGGTAGATGTGCTGTGAGTGATAGATACCAGCGACAAACATCCATTGAACCGAGTAACTTGAACTATAGTTGTCACAATGGCCAGTGAATTGGAGCAGACAGTGATGGAGATTGGTACGTTGTTACCAAAGATACCAGTGGAGGATTTGAAGAAACTATGTATTGAAATAAAGGTATCAAATGCAGAGGGACTTGTTGGGAAAAACCGAATGAACTTAATATGTTTGATTATGAATTATCTTGACTGTGATGAAGTCACAGAGATGGAAGATGGGGGCATGACCACATATTTGAGTGCCCTTGATAGAGTGAAAGCATTGTGTCCCCAAAACAATGGCGAAGAAGATGTTACAGGTTCGAATGGCGGGATACTACCCCCGGCTGAAAATCTGGTAACTTCAGCTCGTATCAGTAGTATAGGAAGCGCAAATGTGCCCATGCTCAAGCGAGAGTTCAAAATTTCTGGACAAATTGGACCTCATGGACAGAAAGATTCCTTGACCTTTAGTAGTCTGACGTACCAAATTGAATCAGCAGTACGCAAGGGGTACCCGGATACAGAAATTATCGATGCGGTTATTAAATCCATACGCCCCAGCCTGAAACTCAAAAGCTATTTGGGGGGTCGCCAATCTGTGCTGACATTAGAAACTCTACGTAGAAACCTACGCTCATACTTTCACGAGAAAACGCCGACGGAACTGTATCAGGTGTTGAATTCTGCTGCGCAAGGGCCAAAGGAAACAGCACAGGACTTTCTTCTCAGAGTCCTGGACACTCGTCAGCACTTGCTGTTTGCTTCACAGGAAGCTCACTCTGACATTAAGTATGACCCAAATTTGGTGCAACGAATGACCTTGCACACTTTGCGAACTGGTCTGAGTAGTGACAATATTAGATCTGAACTGAGAATGGAACTGAACAATATCACTGTCAGTGATGAAGAACTCATAGAGAAACTGAATTATGCTGCTCGTCAGGAAGAAGAGAGAAACAGTAAACTCTCTTCGAGGCAGAAAATGAAAGTTTCTGTCAATGCAGCCATGGTGGACGAATGTGTCCAAGACGATGACACAACTGAACCTGCCACTTCAAAACAGAAGTTTAAGAAGAACACAGTAAAGGATGATCTTGCTACAATCATAGAAGGACTAGCATCTGTTAAGCAACTAGAATTCGATATGGCCAGTATCAAGGAGAAACTAGATAGGGAGCCAGTTAGGGAGCCCGTTTCTGGAAACGGCCGTGGCCGACCAAGGTACCGTGCGCGTGGATGTCCAGATTGCCGACGTGATGGAAATGAGTGGTCTTGTCGACACTGCTGGGATTGTGGGGCTGGAAACCACACCAGGCGGAATTGTCCTGAGTTCCGTTCCCGCCTAGATTCGGGAAACGACGAGGGGGCTATGGGAAGGGGTCGACCATAGTCCGGGATGACAAAAGAGAGACTCCAAACTGTGGACAAAACTGTAATATATCATCAGAATTTGTTTCAGACTCTCATTGTGACTCTGGTAAGAAACTGAAAGTTACAAAACTGATTGGTGATAAATGCATGATTACTTGTATGTTCAACAATGTTGTAACTGATGCACTATGGGACACAGGTTCCCAAGTTAGTATGGTTAGCAAGGATTGGCTTGAGGAAAATATGCCAGAATGTGAGTTAAGGTCTGTAGAAGATCTCATGCAAGACAGTTTGAAACTCAAAGCAGTAAATGGGAGTTTGGTACCATTTGAGGGATGGGTGGAGTTTGAAGTTACCTTGGGCAGTGGTAGAGGTAATACCGTTGAACCAATGCATGTCCCTTTTCTTGTTAGTAGTGGGCAAATATCTGACCCCATAATAGGTTTCAATGTGATTGGTGAGTTAGTCAACAACACTAATGCCAAAGCTGGAATTCCACCCGAGTTTAAATCTGCATTTTCGTCCCTCAAACAGTCACGATTACAAGCATTGTACCATTCTGTTCAATCAAAAGGAGAACATAACTACCCTGTGAGAACTGGTAAGCGGCTTTTAAAGATAGCCCCAGGTGAGATTGTCAATGTTTCATGTCATGTCCGCACATCTTTAGTCACTGGCAAAGTCCCAATGCTGTTTGAGCCAGATGCTGAGCAAAATTGGCCAGAAGAACTGGAGTTTAGTGACAGTCTCGTGTCATTAGATATGGGATCTTTTCACAGAATTGACATCCCCATACTTAATAGTAGTAACCATCCCATTGAGCTTTGTTCGAAGACCTTGCTTGGCCACTTGAGTTTTGTCAATGCCATAGTACCAACAGTGCCTGAACCCATAATACCAAGAGAGAGGGAACCGCCATGTGTGTCTTCCGTGGGTACAGCTGCAGATATTGCAGATGGGGAGTGGGAACCGCCCATTGACTTGACCCATCTATCTGAAGACCAACAGAGAGTCGCGAAACGTATGCTTCGAGAAGAGAGTTCAGTATTCTCTCGTAACGCAGATGACCTTGGCTGTATTCCAAACTTACAAATGGAGATAAAGCTTGAAGATAACCATCCGGTGCAGCAGAGATATTCATCCATCCCACCGCCATTGTATCATGAAGTTAGAACATACATTCAAAATCTACTTGACAAGGGATGGGTTACAAAGTCCAAATCACCATACTCGTCCCCGGTTGTGTGCGTAAGAAAACGTGACGGTTCATTAAGGCTATGCGTGGATTTCAGACTCCTGAACAAAAAAACGATTGCAGACCGACAACCTATTCCCCGTGTGCAAGATGCCCTAAATAGTCTATCTGGAAACTCTTGGTTCTCTCTGCTGGACCAGGGAAAGGCCTACCATCAAGGGTTTATGCATGACGACAGCAAACATCTCACTGCCTTTGTAACTCCTTGGGGCCTGTTCCAATGGAACAGAATTCCGTTTGGACTGACCAATTCACCAGCTGCGTTTCAGAGGTGCATGGAGGAATGTCTAGATGGTTATCGTGATCACATATGTCTTCCTTATTTTGATGACGTTATCGTCTTTGCAAAGACTTTCGAGGAAGAAGTTGAAAATGTGCGCAAAGTGTTACGACGGCTCCATTCCTTTGGTATAAAGTTGCGTCCTGACAAATGTGACCTATTCAAAAGGCAAATCCGGTATTTAGGCATGGTTGTCTCTGAGGAGGGATACGGTATGGATCCAAAGGACATTGCAGCAGTTGTAGCATTGAAAGAGCAAAGACCAGCCAATGTGGGAGCCCTCCGGAAACTACTGGGCCTGATTGGCTATTACCGTCGTTACATTCAGGACTTCTCAAAAATTGCAACGCCATTGTATGACTTACTGAAGGTTGATAAGGAGAATAGGAAAACTAAAGGTTTGAAGTTCTCCAGAAAACAGAAGCCGAAGTCTAACCAAGCCCCTTCTAATCATCCGATCGAATGGAAGGACATCCATCAGCGAAGTTTGGAGATCCTTATTGACGCCTTAACCCAACCGCCAGTGATGGGTTATCCGCACTTTGATGAACCCTTTATCCTGTATACGGACGCGTCCAAAGATGGACTCGGAGCAGTATTATATCAAGCCCAGAATGACAAGCTGCGTGTGATTGGTTATGGCTCGCGAACTCTGTCTCCCGCCGAAAAGAACTATCACCTTCATTCGGGTAAACTTGAATTTTTAGCCTTGAAGTGGGCTGTGACTGACAAATTTAGGGACTACCTCTACTATGCGCCCAACTTTACTGTGTATACGGATAATAATCCGCTGACGTACGTGACCACTAGTGCCAGGTTGAACGCTACAGGTCACAGGTGGGTAGCAGAGTTGGCTGATTACAGATTCACCATAAAATATAGGCCAGGCAGGAATAACACAGTGGCAGACACGCTGTCCAGAATGCCAATAGGAAACTACATTCCCATGTGTACGGAAGAGTGTTCCTTCGACACCATTCAAGCCATAGTAGCTGGTACTTCAGTACAGGATGACAGCGCTCCGTGCTGTTTGCCTGTAGTAGCTGCAGGATGCTCAGTAGATGTTTTCAACAGTGAAAGTCCACCCAACACAAACACGTTCCTGGACAAGGTTCAGCTACGTGATGCACAGTCTAAAGACCATGCCATCAAGCGAGTGATCCAGTTGAAAAGCCAGGATCACAAACCGTCTGTCCGACAGTTGCGAAAAGAACCACCCGCTGTTAGAGCACTAACAAGAGAATGGCCCAAGCTGAGAGTCATAGATGAACTACTTTACCGCAAGACTGCATCTAATTGTCAGCTGGTTCTCCCAAAGTCTTTACACCAACTCGTGTTCCGGGAATTACATGACAAAATGGGACACTTAGGGACAGAACGTGTCTTAGATTTAGCAAGAAACAGATTTTATTGGCCACATATGAAGAGGGACATAGAAGAATATGTCACCAAGAGGTGTGTTTGTCTGAAACAGAAACGCCCGCATAAACCGGTTCGTGCCCCTATGGAAACAATCTTGTCCACATACCCTCTAGAACTGGTGTCGATTGATTTTCTGCACTTGGAAAGGAGTAAGGGTGGGTTTGAGTATGTGTTCCTGGTTGTTGACCATTTCACCAGGTTTGCGCAAGCATACCCCACAAGGAACAAGTCTTCCAAGACAGCCGCTGACAAACTGTTTAACGACTTTGCACTTAAGTTTGGGTTCCCTACTAAAATTCTGCACGACCAAGGTGGGGAATTTGAGAGTAATCTGTTTTCGGAACTTACCCGTTTATCCGGAATAGGGAACTGCCATACTACTCCGTATCATCCCCAGTGCAACGGCAAAGTGGAGAGGATGAACCGAACGTTACTACAAATGTTGCGGACCTTGCCAGAGGCCCAGAAAGGGAACTGGAAGGATTCACTTGACAAGGTCATACATGCTTACAACTGCACTCGTCACGAGTCTACGAACTTCTCCCCATTTTACCTTCTATATGGTCGTTCACCGAGACTACCAATAGACTTCATCTTTGGATTTGAACACAGCACCCAGTCCAAGAATCAATCTGACTTTGTGAAAGACTGGCAACGACGGATGACAGAAGCTTATGAAGTGGCATCGCGACAGTCTGGAAAACTCGCCGAATCAAACCGGAAGAGATACAACAAGAAGGTATATAATACCACTCTCAGTCCTGGTGATAGAGTTCTTGTTAGGAATTTGACTCCTCATGGTGGACCAGGGAAATTGCGGTCACACTGGGAGGAGGATGTACACATCATAGTTCGGCAGCAGGGCAGCAACCCTGTGTTCGAGG
>JAVTVY010048745.1:0-23706 GCA_036873755.1 Hanleya hanleyi
ACAATGAGACGACAGCTGCAACGTATTCATCCGTTTATAATGAATGTGGTGGGGTGTATCGCATATGAAGAACTTGAGCTGCAGAGACGGTAAATATCCATTCCCACATAAGAATACACATGAAACAGAGAAAGAAATTTACAACCCATACAACTGTGCAAAAATATCAATACTACTATAGATATATAATAAAGATAGATGATCCACAAACCTGGTGTAACAGTCTCACAGATGAAATGAAGTGAGTACCTGCACATCCCATCACCCCATTCTCCTGTACTCGACCAGCCTAATATACAGTAGTCAGTATCAGCATTGTTTGGTTGTCCAGGGAACCAATTACTCCAGTTATCAATCTCAGCACAATCCCCGGACCACCTATACCGTCCGTTTGGAATATCATCCTCAAACAGACCAATCCAGTACGTATATCTACAATCAAGATAACATTATTCACTAATATATCCAGTAATGGTAATTATTCACTAATATATCCAGTAATGGTAATTATTCACTAATATATCCAGTAATGGTAATTATTCAGTAATATATCTAGTAATGGTAATTATTCACTAATATTTCCAGTAATGGTAATTATTCACTATTATATCCAGTAATGGTAATTATTCACTAATATATCCAGTAATGGTAATTATTCACTAATATATCCAGTAATGGTAATTATTCACTAATATATCCAGTAATGGTAATTATTCACCAATATATCCAGTAATGGTAATTATTCACCAATATATCCAGTAATGATAATTATTCACTAATATACCCAGTAATGGTAATTATTCACTAATATATCCAGTAATGGTAATTATTCATTAATATATCCAGTGATGGTAATTATTCACTAATATATCCAGTGATGGTAATTATTCATTAATATATCCAGCAATGGTAATTATTCACTAATATATCCAGTAATGGTAATTATTCATTAATATATCCAGTAATGGTAATTATTCACTAATATACCCAGTAATGGTAATTATTCACTAATATATCCAGTAATGGTAATTATTCATTAATATATCCAGTAATGGTAATTATTCGCTAATATATCCAGTGATGGTAATTATTCACTAATATATCCAGTAATGGTAATTATTCACTAATATATCCAGTGATGGTAATTATTCACTAATATATCCAGTAATGGTAATTACTCATCAATTAGTTTGAGTAGTAATAATCATTCCATCATTTCATTTCGTAAAACCAGACATAGCATGAATATAAATAAAGGAAACTGTGTGATATTGGATGGTATAGATGTCTACGTATATTTTCAATAAATTATCAAAATGTCATAGAAAAAAGCGTCTTTTTCCTACGTATGTCATAGAGGTCAGGGTATGGTAGAAAATTAAAACTGTAGTAACTCGGCTCGACATCAAAAGGAATGACGTTATTTGAGTCAAGATGAAAGAGAAAACATTTAGGAAAATATAAAAAAAATCTGTTTGTATTTTTTTATATTTATCAATTTTCATAATTAATTGAAAATATACGTAGACATCTCCCATCCAATATCTCGCAGGCCAGGCAACTGCTAAAGGAACGTTCTCTGCATAGAGAACGTTACATTCTTGATCTCCAAATACTGCTCTCTGGATATCGTATAAGTGTGGTATTTATTAAGAAGATCACGATCATGCCAATATCAGAGGATGACAGATGAAGCCCCTGGTCACTGAGAAGGATGACATTAAATGGCCGGGTTAGCATATCCTCAAGTTGACCACCATCCTCTCAGCGACAAGAAGCCTATCTCCCTCACCACAGCGCCATTATCATGGGCATTTCAATGTTATAGGATGATCGGAGATTTAGACGGCATCTTAATCGGTTTGTTCTTACCGATCAATCGCACGTCTTTGGAAACATAGAAATATAAATTATATTCTTTCATATTTTTTTCTCTCTCGATGAGTAACGTCATCAACGCTCATTTACATACGGCCCTCCACCCCCCCCCTGCAAAAAAACCCTCAAATCTGTATAAAAATGTTTCAAAGCCACATTCTGGCAATATTGAATGAACACCCACAAAAATAATGCAAATAATCACATGTGTTACAGGAATTTAGGATGTCTAATTTACTCACCTGATTACGGATTTCCACGGCTCTTGTTTCAGGAAGTATAGTACGATACCGTTTTTACCTTCGGAGTCAATTTTGATTAGTCTCCCACCTATTCCCTGGCAGACATTGTTCGCCGTGTTCCAGTTCGCGGGTTTTGCAAACAGTGAAAATACTGTCTTCTCAGTCGTCTTGATCGCTGAGACTACAGCATAAAATGAACATGAACATAGTTGGGCTCATTATAATGCATATTAGTCGTATACACATTCGTAGATCACGTACATTCATTATTAATAGTGATAATATGCTTAAACTTATACTAATAACTTATTAGGCTAAGATGAGAGGAACAATGAAGCATACTATTTTAGATATATTGCATCATTTGTGTATATCATTGAGTTAGTAGGGAAATGAGACGATTTTCATGTCTAATGCACGCTTAACACTAAAGTGTTGAAACTTACTCGTAAAGTGTTGAAATAACGCTTTAAGTGTGTCCACAGGGGCAACACTTAAAGAGCAGTCCCTGTGGATATACTTAAAGGGCTATTTCAACACTTTACGAGTAAATTTTAACACTTTAATTTTAAGCTTGTGTTTATCAGGCTTATTTCCTACAGTCATGACAGTCAAATGTACTTTGGTCTATCATATGAAGTATATTTATATAATTTATAACTTACGAAAAATAGGGGGTGGTCATACTTTTTTAAAAATATTAACAGTATGACTTCAATGGAGCCTTTTCGGTCCTATCCGGGACGGTGAGGGGGTGGGAAATTGGGGTTGAGAATTGAGGTGGAGGAGGCAAAGTTGCCATAATCTCTAGGACGTGAGGGAGGGGGGGATTTGGCTTAATGTCACACACTCAAGGTTGTTTAACTCATATGGTGACAGTCAGTTTGGTTGGTGGAGGAAGCCGGAGTGCCCCGAGAGAACCACCACCTTTCGGCAAGTAACTGACAAACTTTCACACATGGGCCAGCTGGGCTCGAACCCGTGTCGGTTCAGCGGTGTGAGGCTAGCGGTTACTAGCGAAGCGCCTTAGAGGACCCGGTCACCGAGGGCCTCCCAACTCTGAGAGAATCCTTCCCGGTCCATCCGTTGAATCAGACAAGCCCACGCTTGGGGCAGTCCTTTTCCACCTTGAAGCGGCTAGTATTACGTAGAGATATATATTTTTTCCTTTATTTCTTTTTCTATTGGGAGGTTTCTGGATACTGTTGTCCGAACAAAACAAATCGAACAATTAATTGCCGAAAAGATGGCATCCGATTGTATATCCCCATTGTTCTATTGTTTATCGAGGGTATGGAGGTTACAAATTCTGACCGTTGGAGAATGTGGCATGCCTATATAGCGTAGAAATATGTTACAGGGTCACCTTATGATGTTATGCATGATGTGTTTTTTTTATCAGTATTTATATGCAAAGAACTGACCTATAACATATACCACACTACAGCAGTCCATAGTACACTCAACAAAAGGTTATTTATTCACTTGAGGACGTGGTGGAAATTGTAAAATCGTGACCTGATGTAAGAATGAATACCCAGTGGTTCGACCCGGGTTTACAAAAAAAAGAGTGTACATATTTTTACAGTGAGAATATATGCAAATATGTGAATAAACAGAAAATGCAAAAAAAAACAAAAAAAAATGTTTTATTCCCTGAAGTCGAGCCTTGTCCAGAATTGTCTGACTAGGTTTTGAACGAAATATCAGCTCCTATAACAAGGTATAAAGAACAGTTCCATCAATGATATCAATAAGTTAAATATTCGGCGAAAATGTTCCGAATAGGATTATTTCCGATTCTAAATCGGATGCTCACCAACATTACGTACTATTTGTTCACTGATTCCGATTTCCAACCAGGATTTGGATGTGGATGTTATCGAAGAGTGTTCGACTTTAGATGCTCCCGAACACGGCTCGGATTTAGATGTTTCCAAAAAGACTCGCATTTCGACGTTTCAGATCAGGATCCTCATTTACATAGTTTCCGAACAGGATTCCCTCCCGTATTAACAAAAATCACTTTCCTCCTGACTCATTTACCATGTGGCAGTAAATTACAGGTTCTTACCATTCATCTACTGGTAGCTGGTTGGTAGCTACCACAATCCCAAACCTGCAGTACCGTGTAGTTGTGAGTGAATGTTAGGTGCCAAGGAATGTTTTGCTGTGGAGTCATATGGTTGCTTTTTAGTCGCCAGACGTCGTCAATTTTTCCATATCGCTCGAATTTGAAAGCTACTTTGTGATATTTGTGGTAACTGATTGGTGACCGTTTGGTACTGTTCAATTACTGATTGGTGACCAAATTGACAAATGAACAGGTACTGTTAGGTAAACAGAAATAGGTCGGTAACCGTTCAGTACTGATGTGTTACTGCATTTTTACCAATATGTAACCAATTAAGTGAAGAAAACTTGGTTTGTAACACAGCGGTGGTGACCAATAAGTATACCAGGTTGGTTACGGGTTGGTACTGTTGAGCTGAAAACTGAACGGTACTGCAAGGGCACTTTCTTACCAGTACCATTCAGCACTTCACCAACCAGTTACCAACCAGTTACTGAGCGTTAATGGTTGGCGGTGGCTTGCCTGTGTATGCCTATATGTCATAAACTCATTTTGGAAAGTTAAAATACGGGAGAGGTGTATAGAGTTTTCATATTTCTACTTTTAATTTTGCGAGATCGAGAGCTCCATCACCGCAACGATTTAGAGCTTTCCATGTTTCTAATTTCAATTTTGCTAGATGGAAAGCTGAATTCTCAAGGACCGTTCTCGAACAGGGTTCAAACTTAGATTTTTCCGAATTCAGATGTTCCAAAAATGGGTTTTATATGTTTTCGAAAATAAATCTAATTCAGGTGTTCTCGAACAGGATTCGAATTTGAATTATTACGAAAGGGATCTTAGTTTAAATGTTCTCGAACCGAGTTTCGAATTTTAGATTATTCCGAATTGAGTTTGACTTATGTTTGGGAACAGGATGGCTTCTTACAGCATTTGATCTGTACAATGCCATCGAAAAGTCATCCTTAATAAAGGAACGTTGTGATATGTCACCACAAGGAAATGTCGCTCTACAGAGAAATGCACACCTTCTCTCTAAAACAACTCGAGTAAAATGTTCAAAAATGACAAATTCAAGCAATTGTGAGTAAAAATATTCACACATGTGCTTCGGTGGGAGGAATTTCCACTCTTGCTTGAGTGAAATTTCACTCAATATTTTTTTAGGAAATACAATGTTACCACGGGAAAAAAGGATATTGCGCCTAGATGTCATTTTAGTAACGAGCTCGGTCATAGTGCAGTTCTAGACTGAAGACTCTGCAGAAGAGAAGTGTCGATGTCAAAGATCACTTGAGAAAATCTGAGTACAAATTGGAGAAAATATTGGTCTAACATACCACTAAGAAATGCCGCTCAGGGATGAAATGTATATTGAAGCATAAGTGAAAAGTACCGTATGACAACCCTTTTAATTTCGTCTAAGAATCAAGCGTTCATGAGGAATAATGTCCGCAACCTTGCCATTTTTTGCCATTTTTTTTTCAAACAACAATACGGTAACAAAGGTCATAATTAACCCTTTCGGTGGCTCTCTACAGAATCACCCAGCTTATTCTGGTCCATACATGTACATCTTGTAAGAAACACGAAATTATGCATACAATATAAACAATGGCTCTCGCCTGATAACTGTTAGTATATAGGTTGAACAATTGATCATTACATGAATTATCGACTGAATAAAGTTCGTCCGACCCTCGAAAAGGTTATTTTCTCACTCATCTTCAAACATGAGTAATGTTCTGTCAAGAACCATTTTCGAATATTTAATTGTTCTGTGTGGCACCAACAGGGGCCCGAGCTGGGGGAACCCTTTATTGGAGCCCATTCCATAGTCCGAGATTCCTAGGACCCTTCAGTCCGTGGATAATTTCTGACAGTTTCTCTGGCTGGAGTCAGAGTTCCCACCCTCCAAAAAGCGCAAAATGCTAGCGACTACGGGGGTCGCGCGACCTTTAACAGCAAAAATTATTTCGGCATTTATACAACACTTAACTCGTATATATTTATTGATGAATAATTTGTCTTGCATTGTCAGCCCAAATTTAAGAAGATCCTTCTCATTCTTCGTCTATTTCCGGCTTAAAAACTTCGCTTTCATTTTATTTGCTTCAACGAAACTGACGAAACTGACAACTGACGCAGTTTTTCATTTGGAATGGGGTAGAAGTTTAATGCGCCAAAACTTGTGAAGAATATGACGAATCTTGATCACTTTGGGCTGACAACGAAGGGAAATTTTTCATTAATATATATATGTAAGTTAAGTCTTGTAGAACGGCCGAATATTAAACTTTTTTTACTGCGATGTGGCCGCTCCCATTTTGCGCTTTTTTTGACGGAGAGAACCCAAACCAGACAATCTGTCGGAAATTATCCGTCGTCTGGCTAAAGGTCATAGGAATTTCGTACTATACACATTCCAGTGTTCTTACTACTATATACATTCCAGTGTTCTTTGTCGACGTATAATCATGCTGGAACATTATTAAATAGAATCCAAGTTTAGCGGGACCTTTTCACTAGGTTTTCTTACACGCGTATTAATACTTTATCAACTGATTGAGTAGAATGGGAAGAATATAGCATAATCTCATCAGAAGAAAGGCTAAATAATCGTTTACTAGAGAAACAGAAATAAAGCATCTCATGGAAGTGTTATTATTGAACGGATGAGAGCGGGGAGAGGTGAGAATGACGGCGCTTCGTTGAGAGAATTCTTGCTGAAAGGAGATGGTACAATAAGGCGGCATTCTGGCTTATAAGTGGTGCGGTTGAGGTCGAAAAAAAATGTCCAGATCTAGGTCGATTGCGTTTTCAGTATATATTGTGACGAGAAACTGAAATCCGCAGAATGTGCGATTTCGGGGAAAAAATTGGATCAAAAAGATTCTTCAGCAGTGGAGATATAATGACACCGCACATCACCAGGTTGAATGGCGTTTTGGTCCAAGGCGTCCTTCGTGTCGAAATGTGTGTTTCAATGATTCGATTTAGATCCTTTTTTCACGAATAGCACATTCTGCGGATTTCAATTTCATGTTATAACTACAATCAAAAAGCAATCGAGCTAGGACTTTCACATGTTGTGTACATATACTTTTTCTTGTCTTATATTAAAAAATAATTATTTTAGGACATTTAATTGTTTTCGTTTTCAACCGTACCACGTATAGGCCAAAACCCCGCTTTATCGGATCATCTCTTTTGAAAAATAAGCATAACCTGGTAAAGCAAATATAGAAAATGAATATTAGACAATCTTTTCGTTACATTCGGAATAATAATTGATTAATAAATCATATAAACTCACCTTGACCAAGAACAACAGAGATGATGAATAATCCATGTAAGATGATAACCAACATTTTCCTTCAGTTATCCAAGTATTGTGTAATAAAGCGTTAAGTATAAGTACGGTACTACAAATGACCGTGAAGTGTACAGAACTGAGTACTAACGTAGCAGGTACCAACCTCGGGACTCTTTGATCCTGTTGCTGTTCTTAGTATTTTAAACGTCAACAGCGTGCTTCAAATGACTCTGAAGAGTACAGAACTGAGTAATAACACAAGAGCTCCGATTTTTCGTTTCTGTTGCTTTTTTCTCGGTAATTTTAACGCGAACAGCGTGCTTCAAATGACTGTGAAGACTATAGAACTGTATCACCGCGACAGGTACGAGACTTGGGAAATGCAGAATTTAAACCTCATTCATTGACGAGAACTTGTAGACTACAGGTACTATCAGGATGTCCCGATATATGAACTATTTCAGGAATATATTTTGCTCATATTTTATGGATGTGCTTACACGTAGTCAGAGTGAAAAAAAACAAGCCTTCGCCGTTGAACTGCCGAGATATCACAAGCCAATTATTTGCCATTAACAGATACAATGCAATACTCCCATGAGTGCCCAGCCCGAATACCATTCGTATTACTTCTCTTGATCGAATGTTTTTGTGATAGAGTTGTTTTCGCTCGCTTAGCCTGGACACTCTTCCGTTCTGTGGGCTTTTCTTCTGCCTTCCTCTGTGTTGTCTCGTATATGGGGGTAACAACCGAAATGCGGAGAGCTACCTATCCAATGACGCTACTTGTGTAAATTACCAAACACGGACGAATTTAAGCCAATGAAATTACACGAAATGAATTTGTCCGGGCCCGAATTCCTCGTTCTCAGTGGCACTCATCCTGTGAGTAATTTGTATTTGGAGAGGTCACATAGAAGCTTCCGAGTTAAGGCATTTCACAAGGGAAGCGGGTAGTTATAAACTCGTTCGTACCTGTCAGATCACCTGGAGCCGGATAGTATGGTGTTCTTTTTGTGCCAAGTTTCCGTCGCCTTTTCAAAACGCGACGTCGCCTTTTGAAACGCGACGTCGTGTTTCGAAACGCGACGTCGCGTTTTTAAAACACGACGTCGCCTTTTGGAAAACACGACGTCGCCTTTTGGAAAACACGACGTCGCCTTTTAAAACGCGACGTCGCGTTTCTTTCCTATGTTTTTGCATTGTAAAACTCGACACACCGGAACTCGACGTCGCGTTTTCAAAAGGCGACGTCGTGTTTCACCCACGTCTTGTTTGGCAATGTTAAAAGATAGGAAAGAAACGCGACGTCGCGTTTTAAAAGGCGACGTCGTGTTTTTTAAAAGGCGACGTCGCGTTTTCAAAAGGCGACGTCGCGTTTCAAAACGCGACGTCGCCTTTCGAAACGCGACGTCGCCTTTCGAAACGCGACGTCGCCTTTCGAAACGCGACGTCGCCTTTGAAACGCGACGTCGCCTTTTGGTCTTTCAACTGCGCATGTGCAGGTTTAGGGAGCATTTGTTATTAGTGAGCCAGAGCTATCCGCTTGACCTTCATTTTGTGATATTTTGAGTACACTGAAAGGAAATGACATTTTTACGGTGGCTCGTAGGTGACATTGACTTTTTTTAAATTACGTATTATTTTTTTTTGCATTATCACCTAGGTGGAAATTATTCTCACCCGGGTGATATTATTATCACCTGGGTGGAAATTATTCTCATCTGGGTGGAAATTATTCTCACCTGGGTTGAAATTATTTTCACCTGGGTGATATTATTATCACCTGGGTGGAAATTACCTGGGTCTCACCTGGGTGGAAATTATTCTCACCTGCATGAAACAACGGAGTGAACGGCGCTGGTATAGGGTGCATTCCACACCTAAATGATCTGCGGTTAAAAATAGACATGGGTTCGGGTCTTCGGCCTTAAACATATGTGAAATCTTTAAGAAAACCCCTGTAAAATTATATATTTTCCGAATGGGCACACTCATGCCATTATCCCAGGAGGCAAGTGAGCTATTGAAATTGAAAATGAAAGACGTGCAATCCTTCCTAAACCTTCTTCAACTTTTCTGAAAAAATCCTTAAAATATATGAAAATGTGTCAAATTCTACCCGCTACCCAGAGAAAACGTACGAAATGATTTTCTGTTTATGTATGTTAAAGTGTTTCCCGTCCAAAGGACAATTTAAAATGGCGAAAAAAACAGGGGGTCGACCTTGTAAAATTTTATCGCCATAAAGGGGTCATCATTTTCGTTTCCCGAAAAAGTGAGGATTTTGGGCTGCCTGATATTCAATTCCGGAAATGATTAACTCCCATTCGCAACTTCTCGGGGATCTCCTTTTGAGATGTCCCTCGAATGCCATTGACGCCATATTGGACTAGAGCGTGGTCATGTGTCAGGGAACTGTCAGTGACGTCACGAGAATTATATCTTGCCAATACGTGGCGTGTGTACCATTTAAACTGATGGTTTTCTATTGAAACGTGCTTCGAATGAAAAGAATAAACAGTTTTTAGAATATCTGACGTAAATCAGAGACTCGCAGGGAAATATTTGCTGGTCGGGGATTAAGGCTTCCGCGAGACTGATTGGGCTTCGGAGCCATGCGTATTAAACCGTTCCGGTACGTTCATGTTATCGTCCCCCGAGCGTAGAATCGGTCCCCTTCGTAGATTTCCGCTCGGGAGTTCCGAATGGATTAACTGCATATTGGCGCGTAGTTGAGACCAGCAAGCAAATGTTATATCTTCGTTTGAAGAAATGGTTACGTCCAGCAGGGTGATACTATAGATTTCAGTTAGTAGAAAGGGAAGAAGAATTACCATGCTGTCAAAAACAGGCGACCTTCCTTATTATGAAATTAGGGAGGGGCCATTTGTGCGAAACCGTGACCTAGTGTGGAGTGCACTCATGTACATGTACATACGGGCAATCTGTGGCCAAATTGACTGTAATATTAATACAATAAAATGAAAATATATAATGATTTTCACCCAGGTGAGAAAATTTCCACCGAGGTGATAATAATATCACCCGGGTGAGAATAATTTCCACCTAGGTGATAATGTAAAAAAAAATATTCATAATTAAAAAAAAGTCAATGTCACTTATGAGCCACCGTACATTTTGGATCCAATAATAGGAAAGGCAAGCGTAAAGGCATTCACCAGGTTTGTGAATGTCATATGGTGTTCTATGTATGCGGAGTTCGATGTATAATGGTGCCTACACAATTTCTTGAAAATAAATGATCCCTAGACATGCGCAGTTCTACTATCAAAACACGACGTCGCGTTTCAAAAGGCGACGTCGCGTTTCGAAAGGCGACGTCGCGTTTCGAAAGGCGACGTCGCGTTTCGATAGGCGACGTCGCGTTTCGAAAGGCGACGTCGCGTTTCAAAAGGCGACGTGTTTTAAAACGCGACGTCGCCTTTTGAAAACGCGACGTCGCCTTTTAAAAAACACGACGTCGCGTTTTAAAACGCGACGTCGCGTATCTTTCCTATCTTTTAACATTGCCAAGCAAGACGTGGGTGAAACACGACGTCGTCTTTTGAAAACGCGACGTCGAGTTCCACAATGCAAAAACATAGGAAAGAAACGCGACGTCGCGTTTTAAAAGGCGACGTCGTGTTTTCCAAAAGGCGACGTCGTGTTTTAAAAACGCGACGTCGTGTTTCGAAAGGCGACGTCGCGTTTCAAAAGGCGACGTCGAGTTTCAAAAGGCGACGTCGCGTTTTCAAAAGGCTACGGAAACTTAGCACAAAAAGAACACCATAGGATAGAGCCTGTCATCACAGCCCAGGGCCCATCGCGTGTTTTGGCCTACATGTTACCGTAAAGAGAATTCTATAACACTTGCTAACTGTGCATTTATTGAGTGACAGTTGTGTGAAAAGTAGTGTAGGTGTTTATTTGTGAGATTCTATTTCACAAGTCGGGTGAGAAAAGGAACGTCTGCTTTCAAACAAAGACAAACAAATAAATTAGAAGATGGAATTTCTTTCTCAAGCTTAACCCTACCTGTCCTGGGTGGGTGGGGGGGAGGTGGAAAGTGCCCCCCCCCCAGTGAAGTTTTCTCTTCTTCTCCAAAACGACAAAACCGAGGAGGCTGAGTAGTGTATAAAGAGTCGATACTGCCACTGGCGCCTCACTGCGCATGCGCAGAACTTGGTTTGACGTCAGAAGTGAGGGGGGTGCGCATGCGTGAGGGTTGTGTGGTGGGAGGTGGGTCCAAGATGGCGGCTTGTGTGGCTGTGTGGTGGGAGGTGGGTACAAGATGGCGGCTTGGTTTGAGGGTGGTGGGAGGTGGGTATCCGCCATTTTGTACCCACCTCCCACCACTATTTGGCGGGTGGTGGGAGGTGGGTATCGCCATTTTGAACCCACCTCCCACCACACCACCCTTCATCAATTGACGTGGTGGGAGGTGGGTACAAGATGGCGGCTTGGTTTGAGGGTGGTGGGAGGTGGGTATCCGCCATTTTGTACCCACCTCCCACCACGTCAATTGATATGGGTGGTGGGACAAGATGGCGGCCTATGTGTGGGTGGTGTGAGTGAGTGCAAGAATGTATTCATCCGCGGTGATGCAGTCATGTCTGGCGATGATTCGGTCTCGGGGAAAAAGCTTCCGCGGAGAAAAAGTAGTCCCTAGATAAAATGGTCCGATGGGGTCGAGTGAGGTATCAAATTGAAGGTTAGGTGAAGGGGCATCTGATGGACTGGGTGTGGGATTGAATTAGGGTGATTCTGCGCATGCGCGGCGGCCAAAGGGTATGAAAATAGCCTTTTTGGAGCTAGGAGATTGACTACTGGTCCAGTGGGGTCGAGTGAGGTATCAAAGTGAAGCTTAGGTGAGGGGGCATCTAATGGGCTGGGTGTGGGATTGAAATATCGGCATTGTGCGCATGCGCGGTGGCCGAAGGGTATGAAAATAGCCTTTTTGGAGCTAGGAGATTGACTACTGGTCCAGTGGGGTCGAGTGAGGTATCAAATTGAAGGTTAGGTGAGGGGGCATGTAATGGGCTGGGTGTGGGGTTGAACTATCGGCATTCTGCGCATGCGCGGCGGCCGAAGGGTATGAAAATAGCCTTTTTGGAGCTAGGGGCTTGACTACTGGTCCAGTGGGGTCGAGTGAGGTATCAAATTGAAGCTTACGTGAAGGGGCATCTGATGGACTGGGTGTGGGGTTGAATTAGGGTGATTCTGCGCATGCGCGGCGGCCAAAAGGGTATGAAAATAGCCTTTTTGGAGCTAGGGGCTTGACTACTGGTCCAGTGGGGTCGAGTGAGGTATCAAATTGAAGCCTATGTGAGGGGGCATCTGATGGACTGGGTGTGGGTTTGAATTAGGGTGATTCTGCGCATGCGCGGCGGCCAAAGGGTATGAAAATAGCCTTTTTGGAGCTAGGAGAGCCCCTAATGATGCAATGGGGTCGAGTGAGGTATCAAATTGAAGCATTCATGAAGGAGCATCTGATGGACTGGGTGTGGGGTTGAATTAGGGTCATTCTGCGCATGCGCGGTGACCCAAGGGTATGGAAATAGCCTTTTTGGAGCTAGGGGATTGACTACTGGTCCAGTGGGGTCGAGTGAGGTATCAATGTGAAGCATTCATGAAGGGGCATCGGTTGGGCTGGGGTGGGGTTGAACTATACCGTTTAGGTGTATTGATGATAATAAAATTTAAAGATCACATGTCCAACACATACTCACATAATGAAAGCAAGAATCGAACTTGCGTCCCCTCGAGATGAAGGATACCCGTCCAGGTTTCATTTTTTTGAGGTGTACTGAAATGCTCTCTCTAATTTATTCCACGGTATCTATTTTTACAGCTGTCAACTGTTATAGTTTGGTCACAATGTTGCCATTTTCTCCCCTATATTTAGCGTCCACAAAAAGAAGAGTATATTACAGCAATTATGTTCAAGAAAACACCCCGCTAGAAAATTGTCTTCAAATTGTCTGTTGTTGTGGGAGTATAAAAAAATCCTGGTCAACAGGGGCGCGTATATTTCGTGCGACGCTATGTTGCCAATGCATTGAAATTTGAATAGGTTGTCTGCATGGGTTTCAACGCAAGTATAGTACTAAAGTCTAGCTTACCTGATAAAAGAGTTTAGTCCAGATGATCTGGGGCTGTTTTTTTCCTAGGTGGGTATAACACACCATGAAGCCTTCATCACGATGCATTCGTATGCTAAAAAAAATATGGGTATTACCAACCGTTCCCGTGGAGTAGAATTTCATCCACCAGATTTCACTGTTGTGGTGCGGGTCGGGGAGCGGGAGTTTTGCACTAATGAAAACCAATGTCGTCCTCTCTCACGAAACCAAACACAAAAATTGACAAATTATACGGACTGCCACGATAAGCGAATGTATGCAACAAATAGCGTTCCGTACTGCAGATGTCCGATAAAATCTCTCCAGTCAAGGGGGGAGTGTTACAGAATGTTGATTCCACAAAACCTGTTCGGTGGCCTACATCATCGTTCAATCGCTGCTCATAAAGGCTGCGTTCAGCTCACCAGAACTGTATACACTTCGAAATCTGTGAAAGAATATCAATTTTCACGTTTCCTGTCTGATATCACACAAATTTATGCGTCCGCTCGAACACAACACAGCACACTCCCTCGATTACAGTCTACGTGTGACGGGTATACATGCAGGCGATGAATCGTGCAGAGTTTCGTCGCATTATTCATCTCAGCGGACACCGAAAGGAAGAAAGTTCCGTTATAAACTGCGACAGAGAATGTTCCCCAGCTCAGAAAACAACACAATGATCAGTGAAATCGTCCTCCGTATGCCTACCCGGGGCGCGGTAAAACAGCAAGAAAATTGTAACAAACGCTAACAAAAATGGCTGCTCAAGGTCAATTTGCCCGGATAATCGCGCCAGCCAAACCACAGTCCCATCTATACGCTTTGGTGCAAGGGAGACAACTCGGACTAGACCAATTCCCAGGCGAAGATCATATCCCCTATATTTGGCCTGTATGGGTATAGGGGTGGTCGGTTTTTTATGGCTTTTACTATGAGCTATGAGGTTGATCATGTAGAATACGATGGAAAAAACTATCAAAGTACCGGGTAGGCTTGTATATAGATCCATATAGACCCATATACACTCATATACTGGGATATTAGTATGTATAAATCCATACGGGGTGGATATGTTGGAGTCTAGGTGGAGCACTAGTGGCCCGATTGGGTAGAGTGAGGTCTTATTTTAAAGCTCTCGAGGAAATAAATAAATAAATAAATAAATAAATAAATAATAAAAAAAATCAAAAAAATCGGCGAGTAGTAGACGAAAGGAAAATTGGAAAGTACTGACCATGCCCCAGAATACTTCATATGCATATCACGGCCTTAAGGCCTATGTAAGATGTAATCTACTTCACAGTTTAGTAGTATAAAAAAGCGCAAGTCCTATTGACCTTGCCCCTTCCAAAGAAATAAAATCGGCTCTATTTTACAGGAGTGTATACGCAGGTGACGTGGGTTGTGACGTCACTTCCGGGTTTTCACTAAACACTACCTTCAAACATAGAAGAGTTCCAATTTTTTCCCTTAGACGTCCGTATGTTCATCCTCCAAACCCACAAGAGTTCCAATGTTCAACCGCCGGGGTGTTTTCCCGCCCCGCCCCAGCGCCCCGCAGCGCGCGCGCGCGCGCGCGTCATCCCGCGTCATCCCGCGTCATCCCCGGCAGTGCGCGCGCGGACGCGGGTCAAAAGGTCAAAGGGTCACCTCCAGGTCAGACGGTCCAATGTCCAATGAGACAATGTTGCGGCATCGCTATAGTCAGAGCATGAGCACAAAAAAAAGGGGGATTCTAGATGAACCTGGGAAAGATGGGCAGTTCCATTTGGACCAATCAGCGGTCGAGAAAAAGAGCCAATCAGCGGTCGAGAAAAGAACCAATCAGCGGTCGAACAATCAGCCAATCGAATTGGGGTATTCACGGTGTGCTTTCGCTGACGTCCGCGCCTACATCTGGGTTCTTGTACACCCGGGTAATGTTTTTCTGGACATGGATGGGTTACCTTTGGCTCCATTCTAGGCCACTGATTGGCTAATGCGGTGTTCAAAGCCACTTTCATGCATTATGCTCATAGAACTTATAGTCATAATCTATACGTGTTGGACGAGTCTCTTCACTCACCGTATACACGTACCTCAATGAAATGCCCGCTCCAAACCTAGACCAAAGACACGTACTTGGTCTGTAGGCTGATTTCATTGGCTCTCTATTTTTACTATAGTGCTCTTGCATTCTAACCTTGATGGGTTACCTAAAACTTATAGTCATCAACATAATCTATACGTGTTGGACGAGTCTTTTCACTCACCGTATACACGTACCTCAATGAAATGCCCGCTCAAACCTAGACCAAAGACACGTACTTGGTCTGTAGGCTGATTTCATTGGCTCTCTATTTTTACTATAGTGCTCTTGCATTCTAACCTTGATGGGTTACCTAGAACTTATAGTCATCAACATAATCTATACGTGTTGGACGAGTCTCTTCACTCACCGTATACACGTACCTCAATGAAATGCCCGCTCCAAACCTAGACCAAGAACACGTACTTGGTCTGTAGGCTGATTTCATTGGCTCTCTATTTTTTACTATAGTGCTCTTGCATTCTAAACTTGATGGATTACATTTTGGCCCCATCCTACACCACTGATTTCAGTTTGACTGAATCTCCACATTGGGCATTGATGCATTAGGAATAAAACACACAAGACAGGGTTTTTTGGTGAGATCTCATTTTTTTTTTTTATTCAGTAAACAACAACAACGTGAGAACAACCACGTGAAAACTCAAGCACAGAACAAGGGGCTTGTAATTAACTGAAGCCCAGAACAAGGGGCTTGTAATTAACTGAGGCCCAGAACAAGGGGCTTGTACATTGAAGCCCAGAACAAGGGGCTTGTCATTAACTTAAGCCCAGAACGGGGCTTGTACATTGAAATGATGGGCGGCCCAGTCATGGACGAGTACATCGCGGTCCTCGGCCTGGGGGTACTCGTCAAACATCTGTACGATGGTAGATAAGGGTCTTCCCCGGCATCGATGGTACAGGTAAAACAAGCAATATTGTCCGCACACGCTACTGGTCAGGCTTTGCAACGTTTGGCTGTTCCAACACCACGTCTCTGTGCCTTGATCCATGAAGTCTGTTAAATCGGGATGGAGGGGTGGCAGACCGTACGGGTCAAAGTATTCCCCCTGCTGTTCTGTCAAGTACACGGCCACCCAGTGTTCACCGGGTCGATCCATCGGGTCCGTGTTGAGAACGTAAGAAGCAGGATACATACGGTCTAATGGAAACACATCTCGGGCGAACACCCCTTGAAAGACCCTACGTGTCTCTGGGCCATTCTCCAGCACGGTGGTTATCTGGTCTGTATCCATGTTAGGTGGAGAAGTCACACAGGACGTTGCGCGCCTTGTCCACTTGAATGATGTTGTCAAACTCGGCGTAGCAGATCACATTGACGGTGGTCGCCAGGGCTCGTGCAAAATGGATTTCCAACCGTAAATTGCCTTGCTTGGTCAGGGCCAGCTGATGGTCGTTCTCTAAGGTGGGGGTCAGATCGAAACAGAACAACGTGTATCCGTTCCCGTAGTCCTCCCGACTGATGAAATTCCCTTCGTCCTGGTTGATTTGACCGGTGGCTGTAAACAGGCTCTGATAGGCTCGAATGAAATTCCTGCGCCCAAAGTTCGGTGTTAAGGCCGTGGCAGGCACCTGTTGTCCATCCACATGCAGGGCCACAAAATTGATGCCGAAATGTTGAAAGTCAAACGGATTCTCTGGGTAGGCTCCGCTGAAACTGGTATTTCCCACACAGGCCAGGATCAATCGCTTGGGTAGTTCCCCCAGGAACAGGTTTTCTTTGTTGGCGCCCATATTTCCAGCAGGCACAGAGAACACTTTGGTTTGTACACGTCGGATAGGGTACTGGGCTGGTTTGTTTCCAAGGCTTTCATGTGTCCCAATTGAACGGCTGGATTCGGTTTCACTTTTCGGACATACAGGACTGCGTCTTGGATGACAATCTTATAGTCCGCTACATGCCCCTCTACGTTAGTGGCCATCAAGGCGAAGGTGGGAGGCGCCCGTTCCAGTCGGATTTTGATGGGGATCTTGTTCAAGAGGTACCGGTCTTGCATGAACATGTCTGCATGCAGTCGACCCATCATATCCACCGAGGCACTGTTCGCAGTGAAAGCCTTCCGTTTGTCATATCCCCCCATTGTCCGCCGTGTCCATGTGCTCGGCCGTGTCCCTGTAGAATAAAGCGGTTGTCAGCTGAGATTTTTTAGCCTCTCGGCCATACGACAACAGTGTCTCGATGTAGGCTCGATAGGGGTACGTGTTGGTGGAGTCACTGATGAGTTTGTCGCTGAGAAAATATCCACCTGCTGAAACATCGAGTGCAGCCAGAGATTCGTCGGGCCCACCGTTGCTTGGTCAGCGATTCTGGTGCCAGCTCCATTGACCACCTTGGCTTTCACATACAAATAGGTATGGGCTAAATCCACATAGGCCGTATCCGCATTACTGATGGTGAACTCGATGGGCCCGGTTTCGTTGATGCTGGAGAGCGGGAGATGCTCCCCCCATAATCCTTGTTCGACACTGGTTTGTGTGGGCGGCACGGTCCACAAATCAAATTCACTGTTGGTGGAGGGGCAGGACTCGGCGTGGATTAAGGCCATGTTTTAAGAAAAGATATCCTTTGTCTTCTTGGATGTGCGTCGTCGCTGGGTCGGTCGTCGACTGGTGCGTGGTCTCGGTGGAGCAGCTCTTTTATTCCCAACGGTGCGTTGTGCTTTGGCCACCAAGACGCCTCCCGCTTCTTTGGCCCGCCGTTTCAAGGATTCTTTGGGTGCCGTACCCCCAAGACATCACCGGCCACTTGCAGTCCACTGCGTACCGCTTGTTTGCCGATTGCTTTCACCCCACGCGTCACCAAGGGCAGGAACGTTTTCACAATGCTGCCGAGTATGTTCCCCAGACCATGTCCTCGTTGCATGCGTGCACCGCCAAAGACCGGAAAGCCACCCCCGGCCTGTTGGGCATAATAGTCGGCATAGCTGCGTGCATCGCACTCGTAAGGTACTTTCATTATGCAAAGTGGGGAGCACGTGCTTGTCGAAAATGAAGTGACAGCACCACTTTTCCTCGTTCGAATGCCACCGGTCGTCCCGTGTCATCTCTTATATCCACCGTGATCGTGTTGATGTCAGTTTGTCGTACGGGCAAGTAGAGCATGTGGGTGAAACTGTGGGTGACTTGACCTCCATACGTCTTTTCAATGGGGACCACCCGTAACAGAGGTGTGTTGATATCGCCCACGATGTGGTTGTCCACCACGTCCGAGTAGACGTAGAGTCCGTACATACCCGACTTCACATCCATCGGCATCTCGCCATGGTGTTGGGAGGGACCAGCGAACATCTGTAGATCGAAACCCAGCATTTGCTGTAGTGTAGGACTGAGTTTCACATTCACGGTATCGGTGACGGTAAGCTGTGCCTTGTCGTTGTGTACGTTGACATCGAAGAACACGTTTCTCTTGAAGCGCAAGGCTATCAGGCGTGTTGCACTATCCGTCACCCCCGTAGCGCCTTATCATGCATCAGTCTTGACAGCCCACCCATGAACTCTTTGGGGGTATCGTATTGGCCTTCGGGCAGGGTGAGCCGGGTGTTTTTGCCTTCGTAGGTGACCTCGTACCACATTTCATTGGCTCGCACGTTGTACCACGAGTAAGGGTATTGGACATCCACGAGGGCACATTCCCACCGGCCAGGTAAATGTAACGGTTGCGGTAACTGGGTGACGTACTTGGCCACGGTGTTGTCAGGAAACACATCCAGCGAACTGTTACTGGGTAGGGTCAGGTAAAACATGGCGACTGAGCTGTCCTGCTGCTGTTGGTTTTAATAGGTCTTCCAGGCCTTGGGCGGTTGTGTCCGGCGTCGTGTTCGTCGCGTTGACTTGCTACGTGTCACGGCTCTGGAGATGTGGGGTGTCCTGATCGAGGGTGGTTTTTTAAAGGTCTGAAAAGAAGGTGCCCGTTGTGATGGTGGTGGAGTTTTGGGGAGTGACTCCGGTTCCCAGTCGGCTTCCCAAGAAGGTTGTGGTGAGAGTCGTGGTGCACGACTCGGCGATTGCTGGGTTTGCTGCATAAAGGCCCAGCGGTGGGGTTCCCCACCAATTCCTGTGGTTCATGCATGTCTTTCAAGCCTTGAGCGAAGACCTCCCATCCTCGAGGATCCGTGTGCGATCTGCGTTTACGCATCAGGTCATTCACTAAATCTGTCATGTGGGTGCCGGGGACCACCTGATTCTGTACCAGGAGTTCGCCTTTATCATTCCAAGTCATGTTAGGATTCTGTTTCATCCGTTGTAATACCAGGCCACCTTGTTTCTTGAACGAGGCAGGTACACTCTTCAGCACTTCGTCTTCCACCCACTGTGGGGCTGTGGGGCTACCTCACCCGGCTGTTGGAGCGGTGCTGAGGTCAGCGGTCTGTCACGTGGTGGTGGTGGTGGTGGTGGTGGTGGTGGTGCTGTTGCTGGGGTAGACGGGGTTTTGTATTGGTCCATGAACGTCATGTACCGTTGAAGCGTCTCATTGTACCGTTGTACTTTCTCACTGTCGCTTAACCCCGGTCTCTGTAAGATCTGTTGCATCTCTCCATCGAGGCTGTTTATGGTCTTCACCGTAGGTGGGACAGGGTAGGGTGATTGGAGGTTTTGCAGGAACCGTGGTTCGACGAGGACCATTTTTTTCGTGTAGTTCATTGTCGGCCGAAGAGTCCACCCAATACTGGACCCAACACGGAAGCGGCCAACGGTGCTAAGATGGCCCCGAGAAAGCCGCCTTTCTGTAACACCTTTTTCTTTTGTGTGTGAGGGACCCGCTTCTGGACTAAGGTTCGGAGACCTGTCTTATGCTTGGCCAACTTGGTCTTCTGAGCCGGAGTCAGTGGTACGTTGCCTTTGAACAGGATGTACCCGATCTGGCACAGACAGCGTACAAGGTCAGGGTCCGCACCGCGTACAATGGTTCGGACCAACTCGGGTGGGGCCGTCTTCAATACACGGAGCGTGGGAGCGTGCTTCCGTACTCGCGCAGACATCCTGTACAACTAATGCTAGAACCCACAACGCTGCCCTTTTTATCCACCTCACAGACAAAGTCAACCCTGCTGTGGTATTCATTCTTTTTATTATTCCCATCATCAAACACACAGACCCCAGCTGGAGGCGCCACTGTGGATGTGTTTACATTATTTTTGCATGTACACGTGGTGGGTCTCTCCGGGAAAGATGCCGGTCCGTAGTCGAAGGTGGTCGGGGTGGCTTGCTTGAGGTCGAAGAGCATATACCCGTGCTGAGGGGTTGTGGCATCTTTGAAGGCTTCCAACGCAAACGGTGTGCGGCCGGGATGCATCTGTCTCGCCAGGTGCAGCAGTTGAGTGGTATCTCTCGGGTTTTTGAAGACCACCAGGTAGTGGGCATTTAAGCTGATATTCCGATGTTCTTTGTTTTTACTGAACAGATTCTGCACAGTGTAGATGATGCTGAGCCGTCGATGATGGCTGCCTTTGGTAAAGAGTTGGGTGACCCGTGCATCCGTCTCCGCCATGAGATCATCCAGAACCACCAAGGTGTCGGGTTCCAAATCGGCCAGGTTGGGTAGGCCTTCCACGAACGTGATGTGGGGCATTGCTGCATACGCTTCCTGCCATTCTGCGTAACACCACACGACTCTGGCAATGGGTGGAGTGATCATGCTGTCGGCGTGTTGAAGGAGCTTCCTGACGAAGTGCGTTTTGCCGGAGCCCGTCGGTCCTGCGATGACGCAAGTGAAGGGATGCTGCCACCGAGGGTCCATGGTTTGAGGTGTATCCGTTGTCGTGGTAACACGCTCTGGTAAATTTCGTACGAGTGAACTGGAGTGGTGGTGGGTACAACGTCGGTCGTCGTTGTCTGTTCACGTTCAGAGATGGTGCTGGGGGTGGGTACAACGTGGGTGGTCGGTTCACTGTGAGGGATGAAATCCGGTGGGTCTTGGGACGTAGTAGGTGTACTTGGTGTAAGTGTAGAGCTCGACGTGGCTTGTACGCGGGGTGTGGTGGTGGTGGTGGTGACTGGGCTCGATACGACTGGTGCTCTCCGTAGACCCGTTTCACTGATGGCTGGTGTTCTCAGTTGGTTAAGTAACGTACTGACATAGGCTACGTCGTAAAACACACCTCCGTACAACACACTCAGCAAGGTTAGCAATAGCACCCCAAAGACCACTTGCGCTTTGCGCGTTTTGCGAGACGCTGTCTTCGGAGGCAGCTGCTGCTGGTCCATAGCACTGTGGTCGGACGTGGAATGAAGGAGGACGGCAGTGGTGTCTGGCTTTATAGTCGTTTCACCTGGTTGGCAGCGACCCAGGAATTGAAGGAACTGGGCCAGCCTTGCCATTTTACGAAATGAAGCAGTTTGCCACGTCGACGTTCCGTTTTCAAAATCTGCTCCACCGTGTAGTAGTCTTGCTGTGTTTTTACAACAGGCTGTAATTCCGTGTCGTAAAACGTCCCCAGCAACGTTTCCCCTTGGAGATCTTCCAGTTCATAGACTCGCCGCTGTCAGGGTAGGCGCCGTTTAATCAGGAAGTGCTCATCGCTCCAGTTGGGCAAGTAACTTTTCTCGAACTTGCCCTTGACTTTACTGATCCGTACAGGGTCCCCGACCTTATACACCGCCTTCGTCGTTCGCTGCGATGGCCTGGGGTACAAGACACGCCGGACTTGGGCTTCATTGCGTTGGGTCACGGTAATGGGGGCTCTCTCTATACTTCGATGATAGGCTCGATTGTAACCCCTCACCAGTTTCGGGAGAACATCGATGTACCGCCTTGTATTCTTATAGGTGAAATATTTATACATGCGGCCTTTGAATGTCCTGTTGAACCTCTCCACCACGGAAGCCTTGGTCTCGTACGTATGAAAGAAAAACACCTTTTGTTTCTTGAGAAAGGCTTGGAACGGTCTGTTGAGGAATTCCGTGCCTTCGTCGGTTTGCAAATACAAAGGTTTGCGCCCGGTCTTGAAGATGACTTTGAACGCCGCTATGAGATTTGCCCCCGTTTTCGTCCGGATGGGTACCACCCACGCATACTTGGATAGGATATCGATGCACGTCAAGATATACCGATTCTCATCGTTGTGTTTGGCAAAGGCGCTCCTATCCACCAAATCCGCTTGCCACTGGGCATCTATTCCTCCCACGATGACCCGGTTCCGTAGAAAATGGCGACGGACAGATCGATGTAAGGTATAGGTGTCTTGTCTTCTTAACCAATCTCGGACTTGGGCGCGTTGTACCCCCTGGGGTTTGGCCGCTCGATAGAGAGCCGACAATGCACTATAGGCTGCCGGACTGTCGGGACTGTAGTATAAGTTATCCAGCACCTTCTCCCAGCGCTTCATGGTGACAAAATGATGATGGACCCTGGCTCTATCGTTTATTTATAACGGGTATATCTTGGGCCTGAGTTTCTTTCTGATTTTCTTCGTGGACTTCCACGGTGGCCATGGTCAATGACCAGTCCAACTCGTCTGATGACCGCTTGATAAGCACTTCATCCACATCCACCACGGCATCTTCCAATGCAGACCATAGATCAGGGTGAAGGATAAAATGCACTGTACCTCCATCTAGCCGAGCCAATTGAGCAAAGAAAGGGCCGCGTCGGATGTACACATCGTGACACAAGTGGATGGGGTCGCCGTCCAGTTCACCAGACAACACCCGTTTGAATTTGGTCCAGCCCTCCCGGGACAGACGAATGTGAGCCGGGCACGGTTGTGTAGGGTCCGTGTCTCCCACCACCTCCTCCATGATATCGACCTTATCCGCATACACGTGCAGGAAAACCTCGGAGGTCAAGCTGAAATACGCCAGTACTATATGCTCCGTCATGGTCAGTACGTCAATGGTACCAGATTTCACTGTCTCTCGTATTTATAGGGAGAACCCCGTGAGATCAAAGGATCAGGTGGTCATGTCATTGGGCTGACTGAGTGTAGCGGGGTAATCAATGGCATCGTCGTCGGATTCATGTAGTTGTTCATGGG